>CACSLK010002554.1:6742671-6754939 GCA_902706635.1 Striga hermonthica
AGGTAAACGTCCATATCCTAACTATAGATTCCGCTGCGTTAGGATTTATTTCGATAAAGTTCAATACTGTGCATGTTGTTTGACGTTCCTAACAGAACCCAACACTTTGTTCAGTAGGTGATCTATGAGAAGATCCCCGCTTTTTGTTCGTCGTGCAGCCATGTGGGGCACATAGCGGCTGATTGCTACATCAGTGGCACTAATCCACAACCCACTCCTCCTCAGCGCCATCGTACGACTCATCCGGGACCCTCCAATGGCCGGAGGGACCCGAAGGGAAAGGGCAAAGGCCCTCTCCATGTGCCTGGATTCCCAAAGAGGGCCAAGGATAAGGGCAAGGCTGTGATGGTTGCCACTGACCAAACTGGGAAGGATGCTCATCCTAACCAGCCTAAGCAGTTGGCTTCTGTTGGGCCCAAGGCCAGGACCTTGGGCTTCATTCCCAGAGACACCCTTCAGTCGGCCTTTAAGGCCAATCACTCTTTCTTTGTTGTCCTCTCCCCTGAGGCAGACGATGAGATTGAGCCCTCTACCAGTGATTCCCATAGGTCCTTAGATCTTCCTTTTTCAGATGACCTCCTTGTTGAGGATCATGACCAGCTGGACGCCTCGACCAGTGTTACGTCCATTCACTTAGCTGATGACAGCACTCGAGATGCTTTTCCTCTATGTATCCATTCATCTAGCCAGGACTGCTCCCTAGAGATGAGGACAACTCCCTTCACCGCTCCCCCGAAAGGGGAAGAGCCGACACATCTTCCCTCTGCTGAGATTGGGAGCTCGTCTGAGCATATAGCTATTCACCAGCCTCACTCTGTCGGTGAGCACCCGAGTGCTCTGCCGAATGGAGCCTCTCTCCCTCCCATCCCGGAGCAGACATGCGGTCTTAACCGCGCTCAGCATGACTTCTCGTGCGAGAGTTTCGCCTCTAGCGCATTCGTCCACTTTGACAGACAGGAGACGGGCCCGGAGATGGGGCAGGTCTCTAGTGCCGCTTTGGGTCCGATTGCTCAGCCTGATGACTCGCAGGCTACGAGCACTTACCGAGGGCGTCGCCTCCAAGACCAGACCCACCCCGCGTATGACACGACAGACAGTCTCCTCTGCCCTTCGATCCTTTCGCCATCTCCCCCCTCTTTCAGGTGGCTAGACCCAGCATCGCCACAGTCGGACCACGTCTGGTGGCACTCATGACTGTTGATATGTCTATCACTTCTATTACTTGGAATGGCCGGGGCCTGTCTAATAGGGCCACACTCGCTCAATTCCACTCTCTCATACGTGATCATAGATTGAACTTCGTTGGTTTTATAGAGCCGATGATTCGCACCCTGATTTTTGATTACTACTCACGACGCCTTGGCTTCCACTCGGGCGTGGGTAACACTTCGCATAAGATCTGGTTCTTCCACTCGCGTGATTACACCTGTCGGGTCCTCTCGGATACCGACCAGGTGCTGCATATCGAGCTTTCTGCGGCCCACCTACCTGAGCCCATATTCCACACCTTGGTTTATGCCAAGTGTAATAGGGTCGGGAGTTATGATCTCTGGGCACCCTGCGTGAGATTGCTGAGAGTCTGGAGGGATTGCCATGGATGTTTAGTGGCGATTTCAATATCTTTCTGCATCCCGATGAGCGTGTGGGTGGCCTTTCGGATTTTTCTAGGGAGATGTGGGAGTTTGCTCAGGCTGTGGCGGACTGTGAGTTGATTGATGCTGGATGTGAGGGTGAGCCCTTCACGTGGGTTTGGGACGACCTTAAAGAGTGGCTCGACCGTGCTTTAGTTTCTGAGGCATGGTGGAGAGTGTTTGCGGTCACGGCCGTCTCACACCTCACTCGATTTGGGTCTGACCATTCACTCCTCCTCATTAGGTGTCGATTTTTGAGCACCCCACGTCGTTCATCCTTTAGGTTCCAGAACATGTTGGTTTGCCACCACTCCTTCCACGACACTGTCAGGGACTCCTGGCTCCAGCCGACTAGGCTCTTCGGGATGCGCAATCTCGAGGCGAAGCTCGGCAGACTGCGGCGTAGGTTGAGACAGTGGAACTGGGATGTTTTAGAAAACCTCCATCAGTGCCTTTCTGCGGCTTAGAGTGCGCACGCGGAGGCTGAGCAGGCCTATGATCTGGATCCCACTCTGGAGAATAGGACTGCGATGCGCCGCTGCCATGCCGAGTACCAGCTCCGACTCCTTATGGAAGAGGATTTCTGGAAGCAGAAGGTGGCCGTTCGCTGGGTGGCCAAGGGCGAGTGAAATACTAGGTTCTTCTAGGGTGTCGTTAGGCAGAAGCATGTTAAGTCGTACATCCACAGTATTGAGGCTGATGGGTCATCCCTAACCCAAGAGTCTCAGATTCGGGAGTCAGCTGTTGCCCATTTCCAGACCCTTCTCACCTCCGACAGAGGGGCTCTCGATACTCCGATCGCTTCTTTTTTTCCCAGGAGGTTAGGGATGCTGTCTTCGAGATTGATCCCAACAGCGTTTCTGGCCCCAATGGGTTCTCTTCCCTCTTCTATCAAGTCTGCTGGGATATTGTCGAGCCTGATGTTGAGGAGGCAATGTTGGATTTCTTCTTCGGTCACCGGATGCGGGAATCCTTCACGTCTACCTCTATCGTCTTGATTCCCAAAAGACCCAATCCGAGTTCTTGGTCCGACTACAGGCCAATCAGCCTGTGTAACGTGACCAACAAGCTCATTTCAAAGATTCTTAATAGTCGCCTTTCCCCTCTAATCCCCTCCCTCATCTCTCCGAACCAGAGTGGTTTCGTCAAGGACCGGGTCATTAGTGACAACATACTTTTAGCCCAGGAGATGATCCACGATATCTCCCATGCAGATTGGAAACGAGCACCCAACATTGCGCTGAAGCTAGACATGGCTAAGGCGTATGATAGGGTGGAGTGGCCGTTTCTTAGGGATGCACTGGCTAGGATGGGATTTCCTGAGCGGTGGATCAGTTTTGTTGAGGCGTGTGTGGAGCACTGCACGTTCTCGGTCTTGGTTAATGGTAGCCCCACCGACTTCTTTCCCTCCTCTAGAGGCCTTAGACAGGGTGACCCCATTTCCCCATCCCTTTTTGTTCTTCCGGCGGACTACCTCTCTCGCTGCCTTGATGGTTTCATCCGCGACTATCCACGGATGACATACACCACCCGTGGCTATGGTCCTCCCATTTCGTGCCTTTCTTATGCGGGTGACATCATCATCTTCACCCGGGCAGATGATGATAGGCTGACTGAGCTTATGCACCTTCTGGAGCACTATAGCTCGGTTACCGGTCAGCTGATCAGTGTGTAGAAGAGCACTTTCACCCTCTCCTCCTCCAGCAGGGATAGGTGGGCTCAGCGGATCCACGAGATCACTAACTTTGCGCGCGGCAACCTTCCCATTACCTACCTTGGTTCCCCTTTACATAAGGGCCACCTCACGAGAGCTCTCTTTGCGGACATCAGGCAGAGGATGATCGATAGGATTTCGGGTTGGTCGCATATAAATATTTCTTTTGGTGGTCGGCTCGCGCTGATCAAGAGCACCCTTAGCTCACTTCCGCTTCATTTACTTATGGTCCTCGACCCCCTAGGTCTACTCTTGACGAGATTGACCAGATTATGGCTCATTATTTCTGTGGTTATGAGGACGGTTCCGGGATGAGAAGACATACCCACTGGGTAAGTTGGGATTCTATATGCCGGCCTTTCTCTGAGGGTGGCCTTGGCATCCGCCGCCTCAGGGATATTGTTACTGCCTTCTCATACAAGTTGTGGTGGCGCTTCAGGGAAGGAAAGTCGCTTTGGGCCCAGTACCTTCGCGGCATGAGGTGGAGACTTACATCATCGGGTGTGTTTTCTACTACCTCATCTTGGGAGCAGATCAGGCTGAGAGATCGGCCTAATCTTTTCTTCGTAGCCATCTGGAGCGATCTTTTCACCCCTACTATTTCGATTTTCCTTTGCGCCTCATCTTCCGCCGGATACTCGTGGACACTGTTTTACATGCGAGGGGGGTCTCCTTCCCCTCCCGGTGTGTGCGTTGTTCTGAAGCCGGTCGTCATGAGATCGAGACCCTTACCCACCTTTTCTAGAGATTGAGATTGTGAGGAGAGTATAGGAGCACTTTACCACTTGGACTCATATATCCCTACCCACCACAGAAAGTTTCTTTGAGCTCCTGAGTTTTTTCTCACAGAGCACACACTTTAGGCACGTGGGCTTCCTCATTCCTTGTCTGATCCTTTGGTTCACCTGGACAGAAAAGAATAGTGCGAAGCACAGGGATATTACTTTTTTTATTTCTCTCATTGTTTTGCAGGTACAGAGACATCTTTCACTCCTCACACCATTGGGTAGGCTCACTGCCAGAGACAGGACAGGCTGCACGCCACCACACCGCTACATGGTAGCTCCCCCTGCGCCAGTTCAGCCTCCCCGGCCCAGAGCTGTCGTTTGGCTTCGTTCCGACTCTCCTTGGGTCAAGCTGAACACTGATGACTCTTTTGATCACCAGACCGGAGTTTCCGGAGGAGAAGGTTTGATCCGGGACCACAGCGGCGCCCTTATCACCGCCTTTCACACGTCCCTTCAGGCCTCCTCGAGCTACGATATAGAGATTCAGTCACTACAGATTGACCTTCAGCTTCCTGCCCATCTCTCTAGTCATATTTGGATCGAGCTGGACGTTGCGGCGGTCGTCACCATCCTGACCTTGGGCCATCAGGGCTCGTGGTAGATTTAACACCAGCTTATGCGCAGTAGAGCTGTCCTGCGGTCTGTCCATCACAGGATTACGCACATCTTCCATGAGGGGAACAGACCTGCTGACTACCTTGCCAGCCTTGGCTCCACCACATCGGACCTACACACGTTTCAAACCGACACCACTGCTCCACTCCGTCTTCGCATGCTGGTACGGATGGACCAGCTTGGATACCCATCTTTTCGTTTTTAGTAGATTAGATTTGGCTCTCATCATATCATACAGTTATTCCGGGCACCTGTTAGCCCGATGACAGACCTTGTATTATTATCTCTTTCGTCTTCCGTTTTTGTTTTCTTTTTGTCTGTGAGACTATGTTGACTGTAGTTGTTTGATATATGGGCCCATTTTGGGGTCTTGATGTATGTACAGGTTGGGGATCCAGCCCAATCCCCTGCCCTCGGGGCGTTTTTTGAAAAAAAAAACCTAGCATCTACAAACAACTAACCTAGAAACTACATACAACTAACCTAGCCACTAAATAGAACTAACCTAGCATCTACAGACAACTAACCTAGCAAGTAATGTACTACTTAACAATTTCATTTATTATGATTTGCTTTCTATCTTTAAATAGGTACAACATGGTGTTTGTACCAATTACAGGAATTGACAACCATAAAAAGTGTGTCACATTTGGAGCTGGATTGATGGTTAAAGAGAACGAAAAATCATACATTGGTTGTTGGAAATTTTTTTGAAAGCTATGTTGGGTTCTGTTAGGAACGTCAAACAACATGCACAGTATTGAACTTTATCCAAATAAATCCTAACGCAGCGGAATCTATAGTTAGGATATGGACGTTTACCTTTTTAAAATTTTTGCAGACTCTGAGACGATGTAGAGTTTCGTTGATGAAGTTCGTCTGAACACCACAACCTAATGGGCGGATAGGTTTGGCCTTTATTCGATTCTAATCGACACGTCAAACGAGGTTCGATCGAACGACACGCGGATCTCGGCGTCGGGTGCAGCGGGCAGCTCGTGCGCGTCGGGCGCGGACTACTAGCGTGATGAGGATGAGTGCTGGCAGGGTGCGTGTCATGGACGTTCGGGGAGCAGGCTACGCGGACAGGCGCTGGCAGCCTCGGGCGTGTGCGTGCACGCGGTGCGCTTCTTCTATGCTGATGCGTACTAGCGCTGGGCGTCTGGGAACACGCGGCGTGCGGGGTGCGACTCCTGGTCGTGCGAGGAAAGGCGCGCGCATAACGGATGGGTGCTGGGACCTCGCGCAGGCGTCGAATGGCAGCGGATGCGAACAGGCATTGCTGGGAGCACGCGGGCATCGCTGGGCGTCGCGGGCTGGACTCGGCGGTGCGCGACTGCTCGCGGTAGCGTGCGGTTGCGCGTGACTGGGTTCGGGCGGCGACCGGCGGCGATGGACGATCTCCGGTGGTGGTTCACGACAGAGGACGGCGGTGATAGGATGAAGATAATGACCGAAATATATATATTAGAAAGCTCAATATATTGTACCAAAAAGCCTTCTAATAGATTACCTAAACACATACTTCGATCAAACTTGGTGGAACGTTTAATCGAATCTCCCTAACTCTCGAATGATGTAATTCTCTCATGTATGTAGAAGAGAAAATCGGCCAAGACAACATTGTAAGAGAGGTTGGGACATGGTGTATTTATAGGCTCCATTAGGGACCTTAAGGAGGTGCAAAATATGGGCTTATTCCATTAGGCCTAGGAACCCTAATTCTACTCCAATACTAATTTAATGTAGGAAGGAAATCTCCTACTAATCCTCTCCTTCTAGAAGACTCCTAAGTCTCCTAACAATAGAGAAGATCCTTGTAGGAATATCTTTCCTAATTAAATTAATAACCATGGAATGAAATTAATTCCTAATTTTGGAAGTCTAATTTTACTCCAATTAATAATATAATGTAGGAAAAATATTTCCTACTAATCTTCATCTTCTAGAAGACTCCCAAGTCTCCTATTCCCAAGAGAAGATTCTAGTAGGAATTTTATTCTCCTAATTAATTAATTAATATGGAATAAAATTAATTCCTAGTTAATGGAATTGAATAATAAAACATCCCACTAGAGTAATATTATTGCTCTCCCCATTTAGCCACTATTTTACCAATAAAATCGAGCCTCCATGATTAAATAATATTAATTTGATTGATCGATTTACCTCCCTATGTTTAAGATATAACGTCCGCTAATTAATTAAATTACTGACAAAATAATTAATCAACTTCTTATTCATTTCCGTAATTAGTACCACTCAGACTTTAACCATTATGTCAAACAATTGTCTACCTGTAGGGTTTAACATAATGTTCCTTCCTGAGCTCATTTCGTGGACGTCATCAATCCAGCGCACTTGAACATAGTGACTGTAAATAATTTATAATAGCACATCATATAATTATTCTTACTTACCAAAATACCTCGTATGTCATCCTATTAAAATAGGAATCACTTGGTAAATCAAATAAATAAGAAATAAAAATATATGCCTATTTTATATTATCTTACAGCTTAAGAGAACACATCAATCACTAAAGGTCTAGGTTACGACAACGGTCAGTGAGTCTCATATCCTTATCCTTCTGTGGTCCTGTTCAACACTTAACATAAGTGCTAGTGTAATCCTTCAGTCAAAGACCAACTGAATCGAGAATACACTACAGTCTTTTTCCAAGTGGGGTCTCACTGCCAGTCTAGACTGTGAACGAATAGTTTAGTCTTATAAGGAACCGATAGGTGATCTTTCTGTTCGAAACTCTTCGAACCACACTACCTCAATATAAGATATGGAGTATGTATTGCATAAATAAATAAACTGCAAACATATGTACTTGACCGAAACATGATTGCCAGATCAAAATGGAATTGATATAATCTGCAAAACGTAGCTTTTATAGCATACCTCTAACAAACTATGGGAAAGGAACCATATTATGTTGTTACTGACCAAGATCCTGCTATGAAAAATGCAATTCGGGAAACTTTCAAACATGCAAGACATCGTTTGTGCATGTGGCATATTATGGAAAAGGTTCGGGCAACTTTCAAACAGGCAAGACATCGTTTGTGAGGTGGATAGATTTCCTAAGCCCCAAAACAACATATATATCACTTCATGAGTAGTCTCATTGCTACTCATGCAAAACCTCATAAGTAGTTTCATTGCTACTCATGTAAAACATCACAAGTAGTTTCATTGCTACTCGTGCTAAACATCACAAGTAGTTTCATTGCTACTCATGCAAAATCACAATTCACATTATAAGTATTTTCATTGATACTTATATAAACGTACCTTAAGCATCGCAGAGGACGGAGATGAGTGGTCATATTACAAGGTCTAAACACATACTCACATATAAACCAGTCTACAGAAACGCAGACTAGCTCTGATACCAAACTGTAACACCCCACTTTGATTTTACAGAAATTCCGGACTTTCCAAAAATTAGTATAAAATTTTCAAAATCATTTTCGAAAATTCAATGGGTGTTTAACATTTTTCATAACCCAAGTCTTATCTGAGCTCACGGGGATTCATTACCCGGTTTTCACAAATGGTTTCCATTAACCAAAACACATTACGAAACATAATTCTCAACATGAATATATAACCATCCATAATACCCAACATCCGGGTTCCACAAGTTTCCAAAAACAAGGAATTCATGAGTTCTGGAAAATGGTTTAATCAAGTCTTAACATAAAGGTTCATAAGCCTTATTTATTCATGCGGAAGCAGTAAATAAAATGACCGACCCACTCGCCTCTTCTCGTCACCCAGCTCCTGCTTAACCTGCATCGGTGAAGAGCAGGAGGGGATGAGCACTAGATGAAAAGCGTGCTCACCACTATGCACATAAATAATACATGTAAAGATGGTATGGTCACAGTATGAATATAAATCAATCATCATCATGTCTCATCTCCTTATAATCACAACAATAACTCACTCATGTGCACATCTATCATTAGCCGCGGAAAAGGGATGCATAAACCCTAACGACGGGAGTGCGTGCCACTGTAACGGACACGACCTTTCATTAGGTCTTAAGGAGACTTGCCTTGCAAGGGCAACCGTACTGTAACTTGACCTTTTTTTTGGTCGAACTTGATTCAACCAAGTAGTTCATGAACGGACACGACCTTTTTTTTGGTCGAACTTGATTCAACTGTGCCACTGTAACGGACACGACCTTTTTTTTGGTCGAACTTGATTCAACGAAGTAGTTCATGAAGTTCCGTGGATATTGGAACACTGGGATCCTACATCTAGACTTGACCAAAATGCATAATAACATCACACATAGACTTAGCACGAAAAACAAAGTCAAACAGGTCAAAGGCACACACAAGGATTCAGGAAAAATTATAAGGAAGGCTTGGGTCGGGCCCTAGGCTGCTCGCTGGCACGATCGTGCATGGCTGGGCACTGTTGGGACGCGCACGGGCGCTGTGATGACGGATCGAATTTTTGTCTATACGGGGTTGTGAATAATCGTGCACTCAGGGCCTTCGATTACTCACGATAGGTGTATCTAACAGACGCACTCGGCCTTCTCCTAGACACCGTGACTTCAAGACGCTCTAATGGCCTTCTCTCTGACACTGTATGTAAACACGCACTATGACCTTGCTTATCACACGTTAGAACATAAAGTTCCCCTCTCTAAATTGACTCATCAATTCAATACTTCATTCCCACACTTTTAATAATGATGAGGTACATGGGGTATTTATAGGTGCTAAAATAAATCTAAGCCTAATAGATCTAGATCTCCTAATTCAATAATTAAAAGCAACAAGGTAATAAAATCCTACTATTACTATAATTCCTAATGTCTTGACTTGCACACCAAGTAGCTTGATGCCCAAGTCACACGCCCCAAATACTCTCGGCCGTCTCACACTTCGCGCACCCCATGTGCGCCGCCTCGCGCTCGCCTAATCCTTGGAGCTTTAGGCCTCGCGCGCCTATGTCGCATGCGCGCGTTTATGCGCGTGGTCTTTCGTGCCCCTCGCCTATGCATGCTCGTTTTAGGATGTCCGCGCGTGCCTTCCACGCGCCCGCTCTCGCACGCGCCTTGCTACCGCCGCCCGTGTCTCACGCGTCCTCGCCACCCACTCGAGCGCCGTGCACTCCTACTCTTACTCGATCAAGGCCTCCACCCGCGTCGCCCCACGTGTCGCTGCCCGCGCATAGTGTGCGCTTGTGCCCCGTCCGCCGCGCATCCCAACCATCGCCCGTGCACCGATCCTCTACCGTGTAACCGCGTACGCCCGTGCACCTGCCAACCGCGCGCCCGCGTACTCCTCGCAAATCTTGCATGCGCGGCTTGTTCGCCCATTCGTGCGCATCAAGGGCCGATGCGCACCTTTCGCATTTTAGCCTCTTGCTAGACTTTCCGGTCTCGAACTCCACTTCCGTATCATTCCCCTCTTCTTCAAGACTTTCCTTGTCCTCAAGGATAAGAAAATTCAGCTTCGAGCTCGACCATCCTCGTCAGCTGACTCGCCTGGATCCTCAGTCCTCAACTTGACCCTCTTACTTGATCTCCCAAACTCCATAGTTCCTCTCCAATAATCAGTTGTGATTGGACCAAGAGTCTCCAACCACTGGCATCCAAGTACTATATCCATCGCCTTCAATGGCAAGGCATAAAGATCCACTCTCATCTTTTGACCTTGAGCCTCCATCTTTACACCTTTGAAAAGAATATCCCCTCGAAGTGCCTCTAATTTCAGCTATGAATGTGATCATCTTTGGACCACGCTTCTTTCTTTTAACCATATTCAACAAGGACTCCTCCTGTGGTTTTTCCTCCTCACAATCCTCCTCAATTTCTAACAAAAATACTTCCTTACCCTTGCACTTGTAGCCTGGCGTGATTTTCTCGTTGCACGAATAGCAAAGGCCTTTTTTCTCGTCGTCGCTGTACCTCTTCGTCAGTAAGCCGTCGTACATTGCTCGTTGTTCGCACCATATTGCCCATTGTGTAATGCCCCATATTTTATTAATAAAGGAAAATACTAGCTTTTAGTTTTAAGCTAGCCTTTGTTAATAAATAATCATGTTCATGTTCAAGTTCAGGTCAATCAGTTAGTCAGATTCCAAGTTCGACTGTTAGTCGATAAATTATTCGGTTTAATTAGTTCAATACCCGAATAAGTTTCCAGATTTAATTCCGGTTCGTTTAATTAATTAATGAGTTCGGAATTAATTATTCAGTCAGCGATATTCCGTCATGTTAATCATGTTTTATTTCCGAGAATAATAATATGTTCGAATATTATTTTCAGAATTAATTGTTTTCAGTCAAGATTATCGGAAATTATTTTCGACGTTCCGTTTACGTTCAGAATAATTTTGGTAATTAAGCATTATGTTTAATTAAATAATTAAACATGATTAAGTGATTAATTAGCAATTAATCACATAATTAGCTCATTAAGCCGTTCGGTTTTTTAGTTCCCAAATTATTTGAAGTGCCGTGAGCACTAAGTGGGGATGAGGAGAATTTATCTTATGTTGGTAAGCATGATGTGTCATCAAATAAGGGTCATTAGTGGTGACTAACACCAAAAATTGATGACTAAGCCTAAGTTTAATATGTGGCATTAGATGGTGAAGCCACCACTTAAGTTCATCACCTCCTCGGCCACCATCCTATTTATATGCATGAGTTTGGGGATTTTTCCTCAACTTTCAGCCATATATACTCCTTAATGTTCAGCATATAGAGTGGTGAGATTGAGAGGTTGGAGAAGGTAATTCTATCACACGCACACGCCGCATCGCAGACCCAACACACACGTACCGAACGGCGACGCATCGCATGCTCACGGAAAGCTATGCCCGAACACGGGAATTCGAGGAGTGTTGTCACTCGAGTTTAGTCGGAGGTAATTCCCGTGTGATTATAAGCCGAGATTATTATGTTCTTTCAGTTCAGCTTTCAGTTTAAGCTTGTATGCGTGTCGCATGTCGTTGCAGTCATGCGAGTAACAATGTCGAGTCATGTCATGTTTATAGTTGAATTCTCCGAACAACCTTCGCCCATTTAGTTATTTTATGTAATATCATGTTCAGATAAGCTTAAGTGTTCGATGGATTATTCATGTTTTTGCGGTGTTTGGCCAAGGGAACGTGGTCGCGCATATAGCGCACCACAGGCCGTGCATGTGCGTTTAGTATGTTTAGTTCAAATCCATCGAGTATATCATGTTATTGTATTCAGTAATCATTGATCATGTTCAGTTAAGTATGATTTGCCGAGAGGAAATGAGGTTCGGTCGTGAAACGGCTTAACGCCGTCGGCGGCGCACGGTGCGTCCGCCGCGGCCAAGTTCAGTCCATTGATCAAAATTCATGTTTTCAGTTTAAATCAGTCCTTACGTTCATATTATTCCATCCGAGGTTTGATTGTTCTAGAGTTGTTGCCGGAAGGCCGGCAAGGGCCGGCCGTGGCCGCGCTGTCCGCACACAGCGGTAGAAGCGCGCCCGGCAGCCAG
>CACSLK010002554.1:6779155-6790882 GCA_902706635.1 Striga hermonthica
ACACTTCTCTTCTTTTGCTTTTGCCTTGTGTTTCCTTCGAGCTCGTTTGGTCTTGCGTCTCTTAGGCTTAAGCTTAGCTTGTGAACCACATCCTTTCGGCCAATCCCTCACACATGATGGCCGGTAAATAGGACTAGATGGCTCTTCCAACATATTCTCTAGCCAAATATCGAGACCATCGCCACCTTCATCCTCCAACTCACCTGGGTTGATGACCACTTCCGTATCACGCTGTGCGTGCGCGCTGGGCATTGGCGTGCGCTGGCGCGCGCGCTGGCGTGCGGTGGGGCTGTCTGGCAGCAGTGCACAGGGCCCGACAGACAAGCAGGGTTTCAAATAGGACCGACCGATTTCAAAAAGTACTCAACCAATTTACTTAAAATTTTTACACATTTAAAATAGACCCAGAAAGGCATATTTTCACAAAGGTTCAGACCCAACACTTCAGTTTAACCTAAGCAACCAATTTTTACAAAAAGACGATGAAAATATGAACTTTCTAGTTCACCGGGCAATCCTTTGAATTTTTCAACGAAATTTTAACACAACACATATAACATCAGATTACTAACACTCACCAAAAATCATAGCAAAACACCTAGAATCTGATTTTTAATGATTTTTTAAATTTTCTGCCCAGATCTTCAATTCAACATTTGACATAGCTATAGATCTCATTTCGCCTTGAAATTGTTACACAACACATAACACTATCAGAGGGTCATACAGTTCAATTTTCACAGCAATCGAACGAATACACAATTTATAATGATTTTTCAAACGTTCAGCAGCAATAACCGATTCAAAATAGCATAAATGACAATTTACTCAACAATTTCGTCTAAGGCCTTCACCATGAGGCCAAAGACATCAAATGTTCCAATAATCCACAGCCTTATTCACGATTTATGCACAGTTCACATACGAACACAAATAACGAACGTAACATACAAGAAAACGGTCATCTTTAAACCCTAACATGTAAATTCATCCAATCTCAGCACATATATCATATACACATATAAAAATAAGAGGGGTTTTCAGCCTTGTACCGTTCTCGGGGAATTTGAACGAAACATGGATCGAACGGGGCCGAGGAGGGCTGCGATGCTATTGCTTCGCACGGCAGCTGCGCGTGGCGTGCGTGCGGCTTCGCGGGGATGGCTTGTGCGCGAGTACTGGGGTGCTGGACAGCCACGAAACGCGCGAACGGTGATGGTCTGGTACGCCCGACGTCCTCTTCACGCGAACAGGGACACGAGGAGGAGGAGCAGGTCGATGGAGGCGACGCACGACGATCGGATACGAGTGAAAGAGGGAGAGTGCGAGAGAGATTGGGAGAGGGAAAAGAGAGTTAAATTTTTGATTTTGGCTAAGGAGAAAAGAGAGGACAAACCATGTGGATTTTATGGGAGGATTGAGGGAAAATCTCCTTAATTGATCCACACAATCAATAGGATTATTCTTACCATAATGAGAGGCAAATTAATGACTCATTAAGTGTGATGGCCTGGTCAAAAGGAGTTAGAAATGGCTGACCAATCCTTGTCCAAAATAGGATCTCCACATTCAAAATTTGAATTTAAAATGGGAACAAAATATGCCACAACACAAGGAAGGAAGGGGGCGGTCGGGCTGGGTGTGGGCGCGGGTTGGCTTAATTGGCTCGACCGGTTAACACTAATAAAAAAAATACCACGGGCTCGGATCGACGAAAATTAAATTAAATTAAATTAAATTAATATTTAATAATTATATAAAATATTCACAATTAGTATTTATTATAAATACACCTAAGGCACATAAATTTCACTTAGGCAATTAGACAATTAAATGTAAAGCAACAAATAATGATAATAATGGCAACAATAGTAATAACAATAATAATAATAATAATAATAATAATAATAATAATAATAATAATAATAATAATAATAATAATAACAATAATAATAAATGTAAAGCAACAAATAATGATATTAATGTTACAGGATAAGCTTCTTCTTCCTTCTGGGATCGCTGATGCGGGCATTACCTTTGGTGATGCTTTGGAGGTGTTTAACAGGGTTGCAGATACTGACTTATTGAGTGCTTCTAGTGAGATTCCTGCCCCCAAATTCATGAAGAAAGTGGCAGATATATATTTAACTCGAGTTACCGATTCGGCGGAATCTGTATTCTCCTTATCTCCTAGGCAGGTGGCCTTGTGGATGTCTCAACAGGGTGATCACGCATCAGATTGGCTCCGCGCAGTCCCGATTTTTGGGTTAGGGCAAACGATTAATGGTAAGACCTACCGTGCTGTGCTCTGCTATCGGTTAGGTGTGCCATTATTTTCCATTTCCAGAACATGTTCGACTTGCTCTCGAGTCTTTGATGGAGATATATTTGGCGACCATGCGGTGTCATGTGCCGGTGTTGTTGGCATTAAACATCGCCATAACCTTGTTCGCGATACTATTTTAGATGTCTGCTTTCGCTCCGGGATCTCTGTTGGTAAGGAGGTCGATATTGGGCTACTCGATGCGCAAGATAGACCCCTTCGCACTGCTGACTTACTACTTTACTCATGGGATAGGGGCCTTGACGTTTGCGTTGATTTGACTGGTTCCTCGCCCTTGACCCAGTTCGGGATGTCTGACTTCGTTCCGGGACGTGTTGTGGTTGATGCCGCTCATCGCAAACGTGCGAAATATGACGCCTTGTGTGCAACTAAGGGCTATGGATTTCTTCCATTCTCTTTCTCTTCATTAGGGGAGTTGCACACGGAGGCCATTGCCCTACTCAAGAGGATACAGAAGTATTCTGTATCTCAGGATGCGGGGGCACGTGCCGTGCCTCATATTTTTACTCGTATTAGCTTTTTCATTGCAAAAGGAGTGGGGGCCCAGATAGTATCTCGGCTCCCCTCCAATTTCTTGTAATTTTTTTTTTGATCCCATATATATAATAATAAAATAATAATAATAATAATAGTAATAATAATAATAATAATAATAATAATAATAATAATAATAATAATAATAATAATAATAATAATAATAATAATCCATTTATTCATAAATGAACCGGGCGTTACAGTGTACACACCTTACAAAGAATTCCGTCCTCGTAATTCGAAAATAAAACTACCAGAATACAAGGGGAATATCAACACAAGGTGTTCGGTACTCTCTCTAAATCTCAGTTTCCCTCTCCCAAGTCGTCTCGCCCTCGACTCGGCCACCACTACTGGACTTTGACGAGTACCCCTCCCGGTCTTTCCCTGATGGACCATCGGTCCCAACAGGTCATCGGTACCTCCATACAGGTAGGGTTCTGCCTATCACGCAGCTCGTGAATTCACACAAACCACGAGATCATGCACACATTCCCTTCAACACGAGGCTAGAACGTGTCATGCATCCTCGCAAGTCCCGGTGGTGGAGTCAACCATCAGGCTAAGCTATTGACTTGGTCGAGAAATCAGGATAGGACAGACAATCGACACTTATACTCAAACCTGGTACATTTAGAACACATGATTCTGTTTTATACCCATGACAAGGCTTCACCCTTTGCCGACACGAGTAACACCTTGTATGCGGCTTCGGGAGTAACGACAAGATACTCAATAACGATTTCCCTTTCACAGAGTCGGTCTCCAGTCGAGTCTCAAGGCTCCGCCACACATTAATACGGAACTACTATCTCACCATGCCGAGAAAATCTCACAAGTGGCAAAGGAAACTAATCGACCAACCTCACACATCAAGGGTTGTTGATTAGGGAACTCACACAATGACTCAAAAGATCAACATACACTTTGACCAAAATCTGGTTCAAAGACCCCTAAAAGGACAAGGTCGGACTGGGTTTAATGCACTGTCACCTGAGAGGTGACACACACGCTGGCTCTGCATATGCGGGGCGGTGGGACGCGTGCATGTACCCAATCGGATACCAGCTACAAGGTCAAGGTTTTGCCGTACACACTGACCTGGGGAGTTTGGCGTTCGGTGATGGCGGCGGCAGCCCTCTGCGAGTCAACGATCGGCCACTGCAGTTGGCCTCACGTCTCTCAGCATGGGCGTGCAGGCTCGGCCACCACTTTGAGTGGGTACACCCAGTCAGGTTTGGCACTCGGTTTGAGGCACATACCAGAAATTCAATTTTTGGGTTTCACAATTTCTTAAGTACTCCGACAGGAGAAATGGTTTGACAATAACAATTTCCCCAAAAGGGATCAAACATTGGCATCACTGCCAGGAACACTCCTAACTCGGCGGTCAACGCCGAGAAACAAAATGATTAGCTCGTTTGACTCTTCTGACCAACAATGTCGGCCGTCACGACAGCTTTTACTCAGGTAGCTAATCGTGTCGTCAGTCCTAAACGAGTTCAACCTCACATACAACCTATAGTTCTCCACGCTTCGAGATATTAGCGTAAAGCTTCTCTCGTACGTGATACCAGTCAACATTGATGTAACAACGATCAAATTAATTCACATAAGACACATAAGCATGCATATCGAAGGTAACACTCATTTTCAAAAACAACTCATGCGATATAACTGAACCACATAGTCTTAGATGAATATAAGTGCTAAGACACGTGGCTACAATTCTCCTTTAAATCACACAAGCATACAAGGTCGTTCGATCACATATTTTTCAGCAACATTAAAATCATGATAGCAATTCAAAGCAGGAAATAGTCAACTTAGAGGGTTTTAGAAAATTGAGAATTTTATAAGCTACAGGCACTCAAATAACACGATTCAAGATTCAAGTTAAGCCTAAGGCATGCATCTATAATATTTATTTAGATCACAGAAGCAGATAAGGTCATTAAGACAGTGTATAAGCAATTAACATTTTGGAATCAATTTCTGCCATCATTACCAACTCATCTCATGCATATCCTAAATAGATTTAACATAAATTGAGCCACAGTCATCTTATAAGCATGAACCTTATCTCACTACTATAACTTTCTTGTTAATCACTTAAGCCAAAAAAATAACTTTAAAACCGAGTTTAAGCATAAAACACTTAGGTCAAGAAATCTGCCAACGAAACTATTTATAAATTACAGTAGGTCACTAAAACATAAATATCTCATGCCACAAAACTCCGAATCATGCAAACTCAAAGCTTACAGAAACTACACTTGAATTGCTACAAGTCCCAAGAAGGGCATCTTTACAAATAATCACGTTAAGGGCCTCATTTCAGAGCATACATTTCAATCGTAAACACAGGCACTATTTTAAAGATTCTGGGCATAACTCCAATTTTGAAAAATCATATAAAATCAACTAAAACACCAAATTGCAAGATTTCAACTTTCGGAGAAAGATTATAACATGTACTACAAATTTCATGTTGATCATATTTTCACAGTCACATTAACATTGTCAAAAACAGCCCATCATGATTCACAATTCTGCCCGGAATTTCAAAAACTGCTCGCAGTTACAACTTCAAAAATTCATAATAAATTCAATTCAACTCCGAATCATGAAATTTCAAAACTCACAGAAACCTAACTCAAAGAGCTACAAAATTTATGAAGAACTCTTAACCAGAAAATAGATTTAAGGCCACGATAATCTTAGCACAAACAGAGGCTTTAACGAGAAGTTCTCATATGATTTTCAACACAAAAACATAATTTCATGTACATAGCCTTAGGGGTCACATGTAATGACAATATACACCTCATGTACGCACATATACAATATAAGAGAGTCAGCCCTAACATAATTTTTAATACAAATTAACATAAACTCATACGATCACCACATATCACGTTTTAAAGAATCCCAGTCGTGCAATAATCGTCAAGTTCAATCATATAATCATATAAGCATGCTTTTCATAACATAAATTTTAACATATCGAGTGATATAGAGCCTCAACATCAGGCTTAAATTCATACCTTTTATAGGTGCGTGCCTTGCAGCCAACTCACAAGATATTCACGCGATGTCGCAGCAATCCACTCGTCCTATGGATGACGTCGTCGTCTTTCATCCATGGGCTCGACCGGTTAACACTTAACTGGCATAGTTCTCGGGGAATTTGAACGAAACAAGGATCGAACGGGGCCGAGGAGGGCTGCGATGTGATCACTTCGCACGGCAGCTGCGCTTGGCGTGCGTGCGGCTTCGCGGGGATGGCTTGTGCGCGAGTACTGGGGTGTTGGACAGCCACGGAACGTGCGAACGGTGATGGTCTGGTACGCCCGACATCCTATTCACGCGAACAGGGACACGAGGAGGAGGAGCAGGTCGATGGAGGCGACGCACGACGATCGGATACGAGTGAAAGAGGGAGAGTGCGAGAGAGATTGGGAGAGGGAAAAGAGAGTTGAAATTTTTGATTTTGGCTAAGGAGAAAAGAGAGGACAAACCGTGTGAATTTTATGGGAGGATTGAGGGAAAATCTCCTTACTTGATCCACACAATCAATAGGATTATCCTTACCATAATGAGAGGCAAATTAATGACTCATTAAGTGTGATGGCCTGGTCAAAAGGAGTTAAAAAAGGCTGACCAATCCTTGCCCAAAATAGGATCTCCACATTCAAAATTTGAATTTAAAATGGGAAAAAAAATATGCCACAACACAAGGAAAGGAAGGGGGCGGTCGGGCTGGGCGTGGGCGCGGGTTGGCTTAATTGGCTCGCCCGGTTAACACTTAAGAAAAAAAATACCACGGGCTCGAATCGACGAAAATTAAATTAAATTAAATTAAATTAATATTTAATAATTATATAAAATATTCACAATAAGTATTCATTATAAATACACATAAGGCACATAAATTTCACTTAGGCAATTAGACAATTAAATATAAAGCAACAAATAATGATATTAATGGCAACAATAATAATAACAACAACAACAACAATGGCAACAATAACAACAACAACAACAACAACAACAACAACAACAACAACAACAACAACAACAACAATAATAATAATAATAATAATAATAATAATAATAATAATAATAATAATAATAATAATAATAATAATAATAATAATAATAATCCATTTATTCATAAATGAACGGGGCGTTACATGCATAGTGGTGAGCACGCTTTTCCTCTTGTGCTCATCCCCACCTACTCTTCACCGATGCAGGTTAAGCAGGAGCTGGGTGACGAGAAGAGGCGAGCGGGTCGGTCATTCTATTATGCATTTAAAGCAATTTCGTTTGAAAAAATAAGTCTTTTTATGGACCTTTATGTGGAAACTTGATTTAACCTTCTTCCAAAACTTAAGACTTGTTTGTTTTTGGAAAACTTGTGGAACCCTGATATTGGGTATTTTGGTTTGGTTATATATTCATGTTGAGAATTATGCCTCGTGATGTGTTTTGGTTAATGAAAACCATTTGTGAAAACCGGGTAATGAATCCCCGTAGGCCCAGATAAGACTTTGGTTATGAAAATGTTGTTTAACAACCATTAAATTTCGAAAATGATCTCAAAAATTTTATACTGATTTTTGGAAAGTCCGGAATTTCTGTAAAATCAAAGTGGGGTGTTACAGTTTGGTATCAGAGCCAGTTGCGTTTCTGTAGACTGGTTTATATGTGAATATGTGTTTAAACCTTGTAATATGACCACTCGCCTCCGTCACTCTGCGCTGCTTAAGGTACGTTTTGTATAAGTATTAATGAAAATACTTGATATGTAAATGATGCACATGTAGCAATGAAACTACTTGTGTTCAACTTGTGATTTGGGGCTTAGGATCTATCCACCTTGATTTAATCGAACTCTAGTGTTTATGGGCGAACTCTAGACTTCTGTACGTTTCGATTATTTTGTTTGTTTTTGTGCTAAAGCTTGTTCGGCTTATTCAATGTAGAAGTATGAATACCCGCAACAACCATAACCGTCAGCCATCCCCGCAACCTTCTCCGCTCGTCAGCATCAGGCCCCTTTGGCCATGGACCTTACTCAGCTTATCGTCCAGTTTCAGAGGATGAATGCACCAACTTTTGCAGGGACTGAGAACCCCACAGCGGTGCTGGAGTGGATCAAAAAATTGGACAAGATCTTCGCTGTACTTCCCCTCCCTGACCGTCAGCGGGTGTCCCTCGCAGTTTATCAGATGAAGGAGGACGCTTCCGACTGGTGGATTGACCACTGGGCTCGGAGGCCAGAGGTGGAGCTTCATGCACTCTCTTGGGAGCAAATGAAGATGATTGTGTGTAGCAAGTTCCTCCCCCAGAGCTTTTGGGACATAATGGAGCATGAATTCTACCACTTGCAGCAGGGCAGCTCCTCGGTGGATGAGTATATCCACACTTTCACCCGCATGTGCCTTTTTGCGAGTGATGCAGTGAACACCGATGCCAAGAAGGCCCACAAGTTTCTCAAGGGGCTCAATCAGAGGATCCGTGAACTGGTGGGCAGTCACAGACTAATGTCCTATGCAGATACCGTGAGTCGGGCTTAGGAGGTCGAGAGCTGTCTCATTCCGTTAGCTCTAGTTCCTTCTTATTATCATGCCTCCCAGCCTTCCCAGACCGTTGTCCAGCATGCTCATCCCATCTCGTCTGTGTCGCCCGGCTCTAGTTCGGGCAAGAGGAAATCCGACTTCCAGAACAAGAAGAAGGGTAAGAAGGCAAATTTTGATAGGCGCGAAAACCGATCCTCCACCGGCCAAGCCTGCCAGAAATGCGGTAGATCCCACAGCGGTGAGTGCCTAGGCAGCCAGCGCACTTGTTTCAACTGCAACCGCCCGGGACACTATGCCAATGTTTGCCGTGAGCCGAAGAGACAACTGCAGCAACAGCCGCCCTACCCTCAGCAGCAGCAGCTTCTCCCACCGCCACCTCATCAGCAGCAACAGCCCCCACCGTTCCAGCAGAGGGCTGGGGGTCAGGCCCGTGTCTATACCATCACCCATGATGAGGCCGCTCGCAACACAGGTACTATGTCCGGAATGCTTTCTATCTCCAAAGTGCCTGTCTTTGCTTTATGTGATACCGGTGGTACCCATTCCTTTATTTCTTCTCGTTGCTTGGAGGCCTTGTCTATTAGCACTGTGCATGCTTGTGATCTTCTCGAGGTTAGTCTAGCCTCGGGAAAAATTATTATCTCTGATTCAGTGGTTCGCAATCTTCCTATCTGTATTGGTGGTCGAGTTCTGAAGGCCGACGTCTATGTAAATGATATGCGAGACTTCGACGTGATCTTGGGCATGGACTGGCTCACCCGTTTCCGAGCCGATATCCGGTGCCAAGAGCGCGAAGTCACCCTCTATCCCGTTTCTGATCAGCCTGTTGTGTTCTTTGGGGTGAATTCGAGGATTGTGCCTCGGGTCATCTCCTCTATTCAAGCTAGGAAGAGCCTTTCCAAGGGTAGCTGTCAAGGCTATCTTGTTTCCATGGTATCCGACGTTGTTGATGAGCGGGTGCCCGAGAGAGTATCTATTGTTTGCGAGTACCTCGACGTTTTTCCTGATGATTTACCCGGAGGACCGCCCGACCGCCAGGTGGAGTTCACCATTGACCTAATTCCTGGAGCCAGTCCCGTTTCTAAGGCCCCTTATCGTATGGCGTCGAAGGAGCTTCAAGAGCTCAAGGCCCAGATCCAGGAGTTGCTTAAGCTCGGTTTTATTCGTCTGAGTGTCTCGCCGTGGGGTGCGCCCATCCTATTCGTGAAGAAGAAAGACGGATCGATGCGCATGTGCATTGACTATCGAGAGTTGAATGCCCTTACAGTCAAGAACAAGTACACCCTTCCCCCTTATTGAGGACCTTTTCGACCAGCTGAGAGGAGCCAACGTCTTCTTAAATATTGACTTGCGTTCTGGGTATCATCAACTGAAGATCCGGGAGTCGGATATTTCTAAGACCGCTTTCCGTACCCGCTATGGCCATTATGAGTTTGTAGTCATGCCTTTCGGACTCAGCAACGCCCCGGCCGTTTTTATGGACCTTATGAATAGGGTCTTTTATCCTTTCGTGGACCAGTTCGTCATTGTGTTCATCGACGACATTCTGGTCTATTCCCGAGATATCGATTAGCACAAGGAGCATTTGAGGATTGTGCTGGAGACTCTTCGCCGTGAGAAGTTGTATGCCAAGTTCTCGAAGTGCGAGTTCTCGCTGAACCGTGTGGCATTCCTTGGCCACATTGTGACAGCTCGAGGCATTGAGGTGGATCCCAACAAGACTGAGGCGGTGAGCAAATGGGATACGCCAAGAAGTGCTGCAGATGTTCGTAGTTTCCTGGGTTAGCAGGATACTACATGAGGTTTATCGAGGGCTTCTCGAAGATAGCCCAGCCACTGACCAACCTTACGAAGAAGGCCGTGAGGTTTGATTGGAGTCCTCAGTGCGAGGAGAGTTTTCAATAGTTGAAGAGGAGACTCACTACCGCTCCTGTCCTATCTATACCCGACCCTACTTTGGAGTTCACCATCTATAGTGATGCTTCGAAGATGGATTCGGGTTGTGTCCTTATGCAGCAGGGGAAAGTCGTAGCCTATGCTTCGAGGCAGCTGAAGCCTCACGAGCAGAACTACCCCACTCATGATCTCGAGTTAGCTTCAGTTGTCCAGGCCTTGAAGATTTGGCGGCACTACCTCTATGGAGGCAAGTGTGAGATCAAGAGCCTAAAGTACATTTTCACTCAGAAGGAGCTGAACATGAGGCAGCATAGATGGTTGGAGCTGGTCAAGGACTACGACTGCACCATTAGCTATCACCCTGGGAAAGCTAATCTTAGTCGGAGAAGTTATGGCCAGCTATCTTGCTTGTTTACTGGGCAGGGTGTCCTTCTTCGGGAGTTCGAGCAATTATAGCTAGAGGCAGTGGAGTCGACTTCGGCAGCCGGGGGCATGTTGGCCTCTTTGGTTGTGGGACCGACTCTTTGAGAGAGGATAGTCGCCGAGCAACCGAATGACCGTTTCTTTGCCAGATGAGGGAGTTGTCCAAATCCGGTAGAGTTGGTGGATTCGCAGTCGCATCTGATGGGGCCTTGGTCTTCGAGGGTAGATTTTGTGTTCCGAAGGTGTGGGAACATCGAAGAGAGATTCTGAAAGAGGCCCATAGTGCTCCGTACACCATCCATCCTGGTAGCACGAAGATGTATCAGGACTTGAGGAAGTCTTTCTGGTGGCGAGTGTAATACCCCATTTGAATAAGAATTATTTAGGATTTATTATTAATTATTATTGCCATTATTATTTGCCTATTTGTATTATTATTATTATTATTATTATTATTATTATTATTATTATTATTATTATTATTATTATGTATTTATTTGTCATTACTTGTTTAATTGTCTAAATTGCCTAATTGATTTATGTGATTAATGTGTATTATTAATAAATAATTATTGTGCGTATTATATGTATATATATTTATAATCTGACTTTATTTTATTTATCGCTGCATCGAACCCTCGAACATTATTTGAGTTGAACCGATAAGAGAACCCGACCATTTTCTAATAATTTCTAACCCAGATGGGTTGGGTTTTCCTGCTAAAATGAATCAAGTACTTTGGCCCAATATTATTAATTTATCTTGGCCCAAACAAAAAACCACCCCAACTCCATTATTTCCGGCCCAAGTGTTTTTTTTTTCCCAGATACTCGGTCTCTCTTTCTCCGATCTCTCTCGCGAAATTTCAGCGACAACGGGTGAGGTTTGTTGGGTTCTGTTAGGAACGTCAAACAACATGCATAGTATTGAACTTTATCGAA
>CACSLK010002554.1:6818223-6840626 GCA_902706635.1 Striga hermonthica
TGATACACACTCCCTGTGGGATCGACCCTTACTTGCCACTACTACTAGTTAGTAGAGGTTTGTCGAGGAAAAATATAAATTATAATTTTGCCGCGTTGCGACGCGCGGTCACTCACCAACTCAAACGCTACGCTGATGCCGCTGCTCTTCGAGCTCGCCAAATGATGTGGGCTACCACAACTGGGCAGCTCTTCTTCCAAGAGTATCGTGCGCAGACGGTGGCTGACTTCGTAAAGTCGCCACAATATCTGATGGAGGTCCAGACATCGGGGTGGACTATTTTCAGTTTGCCCTGTAGAAGGCCGGCGAGCAGATCGTCGAGGACGACTTCGAGCAACACGACCCGAGAGTTATCTGGGATGCCTTACCCAAGGTACCTCCTAGCTTCTAGGGCGACCCTATCTTGCTATTCGAGCATGAGTGGTGGTCAGGGCTGCTCGAGAGGACTCTGGCTCGATCCGAGATTTTAAGGAAGACTTTTTCTTTGCCCGCCGGCATGACCCCTCCCGCTCCCATGTTAATCGCACTGGCTGAGTCTATTCGACAACGTCCTCTCAATGAAGCTTGCGATTCGACCTCTAGGACCAATCAGCCGCTCGAGCCGCACACCTCTTCCAGCAATGCCGACTCTACTGCTGCTCCGCCTCCATAAATTAGCTCGTTCTGTATTTTATTTATCCTAGATTTTGGATTTGTATTTTGATGAACTTTGTATCTCTGGTATCTCTTGCAATGGAAGTGTTTTGTTCGAATCATTTTTGTTTCTTCGCTTCTTTATCTTTGTCTGCATTACGATTTGGTAATCTTGATTAACTGTTCGGCTGGGTAACTGAAACTTTTGACCTGACGTGTCTTTGTTTGCGATGAACCTTATCTTATAACCAAAACCTTTTCAACGCATGTATTTGTGTTTGTACACTTACTTGACATCAATCATTATCAATACGATTTGTAGCACACTCTCACCTTCAGAGGTGGTCGGAGCATGCGACCATCTAGCCTCATGGCCTTAAACATGATGGGTTTTAAAGTTTGAACACATGCCCACCTTCAGAGGTGGTCGAAGCATGCGACCATCCAGCCTCATGGCCTTAAACATGATGGGTTTTAAAGTTTGAACACCTGCCCACCTTCAGAGGTGGTCGAAGCATGCTACCATCCAGCCTCATGGCTTTAAACATGATGGGTTTTAAAGTTTGATCACATGCCCACCTTCAGAGGGGGTCGAAGCATGCGACCATCCGGCCTCGTGGCCTTAAACATGATGGGTTTTAAATTTTGAGCACATGCCCACCTTTAGAGGTGGTCGAAGCATGCGACCATCCAGCTTCATGACCTTAAACATGATGGGTTTTGTACACCACTGGATTTCTTCTACCATACTTACGCCTTTGTACCTACCCTCTGGGCTCAGGAATTCACCTGCAGCTCCATTGGCTTTGTTGATCTTCTTGTCTTCATGTCCCTCCATACAGTCCTGGAATCTTGATCGTGATGGATTTGGTCTTCACACTTGCCCACCCGCGAGAAATGTTCCAAACAGAAGGTCACCCAGCCAGAAGGCGTGAGTAATCGACCAACCTGCCCACCCCAAGGGATGTTCCAAACAAGCGACCACCCAGCCGGAGTGCGTTAGTCATGGTGGGTTTGGTCTTCACACTTGCCCACCCGCGAGGAATGTTCCAAACATGAGGTCACCCAGCCCGAGGGCGTGAGTAATCGACCAACCTGCCCAACCCAAGGGATGTTTCAAACAAGCGACCACCCAGCCGGAAGGCCTTAGTCATGGTGGGTTTGGTCTTCACACTTTCCCACCCGCGAGGAATGTTCCAAACGGGAGGTCACCCAGCCCGAGGGCGTGAGTGATCAACCAACTTGCCCACCCTAAGGGATGTTCCAAACAAGCGACCACCCAGCCCGAAGGCCTTAGTCATGGTGGGTTTGGTCTTCACACTTGCCCACCCACGAGGAATGTTCCAAACAGGAGGTCACCCAGCCCGAGGGCGTGAGTAATCGACCAACCTGCCCAACCCAAGGGATGTTCCAAACATGCGACCACCCAGCCCGAGGGCCTTAGTCATGGTAGGTTTGGGTCTTCACACTTGTCCACCCGCGAGGAATGTTCCAAACAGGAGGTCACCCAGTCCGAGGGCGTGAGTAATCGACCAATATGCTCACCCCAAGGGATGTTCCAAACAAGCGACCACCCAGCCCGAGGCCCTTAGTCATGGTGGGTTTGGTCTTCACACTTGCCCACCTGCGAGGAATGTTCCAAACAGGAGGTGACCCAGCCCGAGGGCGTGAGTAATCGACCAACCTACCCACCCCAAGGGATGTTCCAAACAAGCGACCACCCAACCCGAGGGCCTTAGTCATGGTGGGTTTGGTCTTCACACTTGCCCACCCGAAAGGACTGTTCCAAACAGGAGGTCACCCAGCCCGAGGGCGTGAGTAATCGACCAACCTACCCACCCCAAGTGATGTTCCAAACAAGGGACCACCCAGCCCGAGGGCCTTAGTCATGGTTGGTTTGGGTCTTCACACTTGCCAACCCGCGAGGAATGTTCCAAACAGGAGGTTACCCAGTCCGAGGGCTTGAGTAATCGACCAACCTGCCCACCCCAAGGGATGTTCCAAACAGGCAAACACCCAGCCTGAGGGCCTTAGTCTTGGTGGGTTTGGGTCTCCACACTTGCCCACCCATGAGGAATGTTCCAAATAGAAGGTCACCCAGCCCGAGGGCGTAAGTAATCGACCAACCTGCCCACCCCAAGGGATGTTCGAAGCAAGCGACCACATCATACATCTTGTCATCCAAATCGTTCCAACATTCCAAGCATAAAAGGGTGCGCGATAAAATATGTAATACCAAAAGATAACTGAATTCCATTAACTTCTGAACAGGGTTTGCGAGCTACATCTTTGTTCAAATTTCCAAAAACTTTTTGAGAAAAGCAAAAATTTTACACATAATATTTTTTCAAATTAGCTACGTTCCATGACCTGGCAAGTGATCATCCTTCGGCATCCTTCAGAGAGTATGCTCCTCCTGCATGCCCTGTCCTTCCCAGTTTGGCTACAACTTCCCCACATGTTTGAGCACATCCATGCGTTTCCAAACCAAGTCACCCACTTGGAGTCTGCGAACTTTCACCTTCTTGTCATGAGCTGCTCGCATCCTTTGTTTGTATGCCTCCACTCTGATCGCTGCTCTTTCGCGTAGCTCCTCAATGGTGTCTAAGGCCGCCATCATTAGATCTTCATTTTGCTCTGGGGCATATGTGCTCGACCTTTGCGATGATAGCTCGACTGGCAACAGTGCTTCGGTCCCATAGACTAGACTAAAGGGGGTTTCTCCTGTTTTCGACCTCGGGGTAGTGCGGTATGCCCAAAGTACTGAAGTTAGCTCGTCGACCCATGCCCCCAAGGCCTTTTCCAGCCTTGTTTTCAGCCCATTCAGTATAATTCGGTTGGTCACCTCGACTTGGCCATTGGCTTGTGGATGAGCGACAGAGACAAAGTGTTGCTCGATCTTCATATCCTCACACCATGCTCGAATCCGCTTGCCATTGGATTGAGTTCTATTGTCGGATATCAACACTTTGGGCACGCCAACACTGCAGCAAATATTGTTTTATAAGAAATTGATGACTTTCTCCTCCGTGATCTTTGCCAAGGGCTCGGCCTCCACCCATTTCGTGAAGTAGTCTACCGCGACAATAAAAAATTTCCTCTGCCCTGTTCCCTGCGGCATCGGCCCCACCAGGTCGATTCCCCACTGGGTGAATGGTATAGGGGCACTCATTGTTGTCATGGCTTCTGCAGGTTGATGAATCCATGGGCCATGCTTCTGGCATTGCAAACATTTCTTTACCATAACCCTAGCGTCCTCCTTCATCGTCGGCCAGAAATACCCTGCCCTCGAAATTTTTGCGACCAAGGCCCCCGACTTGCTATGGTCACTACAAGCTCCTTCGTGCACCTCTCTCAGCACGTATCAACCCTCCTCTCTAGTCAGGCACCTCATATACGGCCCGACATACGACCACTTGTAAAGAATACCTCCATGCTCAAAAAACCTCTTCACTACCTTCAACGCCCCCTCCTTTAACTCCCTTAAAATTGGGGCTCTCCAATCGTCGACCTCTTCAATCTCAACCACTTCCGCCTCGACCATGCTTCTCTCCAAATGTAACAAGGTCACACTTCTGCTTTTGCAATCCACCAGATTTTGAGCGATCTTTGACAACAAGTCTGCTCGACCATTTTCCCCTCGAGGGATCTGTATCAGCTCGAATGAATCAAACTCCTCTTTCAACTTCTTCATCTCGTCTACATATTTCTACATCCGATCCTCCTTAACCCCGAAATCTTCCTGAAATTTCCCGACCACCAACTGAGAATCAGAGTGTACTTGCATTTTCCATGCTCCTCCAGCTATAGCCAGTTGCAGACCTTTGATTACGGCCTCATATTCAGCCTCATTATTTGACACCCTGAATCCCACTTTGGCTACAAATTCTAGATAATCGCCCGTAGGGGAGACAAGTACAATTCCTAACCCGGCTCCACTTCTCCCCATAGATCCATCCACGAACAACTGCCATACTCCTCCGACCCTTCCTCAACTTTCGTACCCTCCTGGATAAAATCCGCTAACACCTGTGACTTTATAGCCCTCCTCGGCTCATACAACAATGAGTATTCACTTAGCTCGACCGCCCATTTCACCAATCGACCAGAAACCAAGGGCCGCCCGAGCGTCTCTCCCAGCGGCATGTTTGTTCTCACCTTCACTCTGTGATTCAAGAAATAAGGCCTCAATTTTCAAGCGGTTACAACCACTGCCAAAGCATACTTCTCGATTTCCGAGTACCTCATCTCAGCTCCTTGCATCACTCTACTCACATAATAAATAGAAAATTGTGCCACCCCTTTTTCTCGTAACAACACCGAACTCACTGCCCTTTCTCCAATAAAAATATATAGGACCAAATCCACTCCTTGCACCAGCTTAGCCAACAAGGGAAGGCTAGCTAGTACTCCCTAAAACTCCTCGAATGCATGCTGACCTTCATACGTCCACTGAAACTTCGCACTTTTCTTCATTGTTTTAAATAATTTGCCACTTTTCTCCGCCACTTTGGATATAAAACGGCTCAGCCCCGCAATTCGACCAGCCAAAATCTGCACCTCCGTAACGCTCGTTGGTGACTTCATCTCCATCACTGCCCACACGTTTTCCAGATTCACCTCGATACCTCTCTTGGTCACCAAGTAACCCAAGAAGTTTCTTGGCTTCACTCCGAACGAGCATTTGGCTGGATTCAACTTCATCCCATACCTCCTCAATGTCAAGAATGTTTCCTTCAAGTCCCGTACATGATCCATCTCCTCCATACTCTTCACCAACATATCATCCACATAGACCTCCATATTCCTCCCTAATTGCTCCTTGAAAATTTTGTCCACTACCCTTTGATATGTGGCACCCGCATTTTTCAGGCCGAACGACATCACCACATAACAATAAGTTCCTTGGCTCGTCACGAAGCTCACCCTCTTTCTGTCTTCTCTCGCCAAGGGAATTTGATGATATCCCTGTGAGGCATCCATCAGGCTTAACAACTCACACCCAACAGTTGAATTGACCAGCTGGTCGATCCTGGGCAGCGGGTACAGGTCTTTCGGGCATGCTTTGTTCAGGTCAAGGAAATCTATGCACATTCTCTATTTTACTTCGGCTTTGGACACCATTACTGTATTCTATAACCATTCCGGGAATTGAATCTCCTTGATATGCCCAGCTCCCAACAACTTCTCGACCTCCTGCTCAATTATTTTATCCATCTCCGCTCCATGGTGCCTCCTCTTTTGTTTCACCGGCCTCACACTGAGGTCGATGTTTAAGCGGTGCTCGATCATCTCTGCACTTATTCCTATCAACTCTTCCGCCATATAAGCAAAGATATCGACAAACTCCCTCACCCAACTAATCAATCTCGATCTGATTGGCTCCTCCAGCTCCTTCCCGATTCTAAACTTCCTCTCCTCATATCCCTCGATCATTTGGATCTCCTCCACCTCCCCTCCTGGCTGGATATCTACCTTCTCCTTACCCTTCTCCGATCTCTGCATGTCCTCCTTTGACCTTGATCCGCTTGGTCGACTAATCTCCCCCTCCTTCGGCTTGGTCTGCCTCCTTGCCAATTGTTTGTTATTGCTCACTGTCGTCTGATAGCAACTCCTCGAGGTAAGTTGATCCCCTGCGATCTCACCAACGTTTTCTCCCACTGGATATTTTATCGTCATGTGGTACGTTGTACGACCGTCTGCAATGCATTTAAGCTCGTCCTCCCCATAATGATATTGTAAGATGACTCAACTCCTACCACCACAAACCTTACCATCCGTACTTTCCTAGTCACTCCTGATCCCAACGTCACTGGCAAACTCACCCGCCCATCGGCAACACTTCTCCTCCATTAAAACCATAGAGAGTCGTGGCCACCGACTTCAACTCCATATTCAACTCCTTGTTGATCTGTGAAAAAATATATCATAAAACATCACATCTACCAAACTCCTGGTATCAATAAACACCATTTTCGCATCAAAACCAGCAACCTCCGTGGTAATCACCAAAGCATCATTGTGTGGTAACACCACTCCTTCAGCATCCTCTGCCTTAAAACATATCACCGATATATGAGACGTGATTACGACCTCCTCTCTCTTTCTTTTCACTGCTCGAGCACGGTCCTTCCTGGCGTTGTTCGAGTCGCCATCCGCCGGCCCTCCTGAAATCATATATATCGTCCCTCTCTTTACAGGAGTTTCGCCCCTTAGCCCTCATTTCTCTCTGTCCCTCCTCAACTTCTTCCCTCGACCATCTCTAGCAACCCCCTCCTCATCTCTATCACTCCTCTCCGTCGAATCCTCCCGATATCTCCTCCTTCCTTTTCCATTCGCCCTATCATGATACACAAAGTCTTTCAAATGTCGCGCCCGGATCAACCTCTCAATCTCATCCTTCAAAGGCCTGCAATTCTCCATGGTATGACCGTAATCCCAATGAAAGCAACAATAAATATTCGATCTAGACTGAATCAGACCTGTAAACCTCGTCTTCGCCCAAAGTCACATCTTAGCTCGACATCTTCTGCTCCATCGCCTCGAGCACTTCTGTTATATCTTTCTTCAATGGTGTGAAATTATGGCACCTTTGTCTCTCGAGAAACAACGGCCTCCCTTTCCACTTATCATCCCTTTTCGCTTGCTTTGAGTCTCGCCCCTCTCCTCTAGGCGAGGCTCTTTTCGGCCCACTCTGCCTAGGCGAACTTCTCTTCGATGACCTCCCCCTCGGTGGGCTCTTTTCCCTCTTTGGTTTTGGTCGAGCCGCTCCCTCCAGTTTTGCAAACTCTACCTCCATCTCTTCCAGGTTAATATACTTCCTACACTGCTTCAAAACATCCTCATACGATCGAGCAGGGGTCTTTGTCAGTGAGGTTCGGCAAGGCGCCGCTCGAAGACTTCTTATACACCCTCCTACTTTCACCTCATCCGATATCGAGTGCACCTCCAAGCACGTCTGATTATATCGAGCAAAATACTTCCTCAACGATTCCTTCTCCCCCTGCCTCATGGCGATCAGGGTCAGATACGTCTTCTCCTGCGCCACCATGCTCGAATACTGATTGGTAAGTTTGCTGGCAAAATCCTCAAAGTCCGCGATCGACCCGGGGGGAAGCTGATGAAACCAATAAAGTGCTCCTCCGTGCAAGGTCGGTAAAAATTTCCTGCAACATATAGAATCAGAATATCCATGTAACACAACCATATTTTCAAAAGTCCTCACATGCCTCGATGGGTCAGATGACCCGTCATACACCAAATTAGTCTCCTTGAAATTATTCGACAAAGGGGCCGCAAGAATCTCCCTCGAAAGGATGTCCTCGAGTTCTTCTCTCCGGCCTCTCCTCGACGTTGTCCTGCAACTGGTGCAACTGCTCCGCTATCCTCTCCATCGCACGAACTCTCCCACCTCCTCCGTCTCCATAACTGGACACATCCTCGTCCTGACTTCCTACCACCGTGGTCGGCGCTGTTGTGCCATGAGACGTGTGGCTTGTAACTTGTTGAACTGCCTGCGCCGCCGCCGCCGCCGCTATCCTCTGCATCTCCTCCCTTGTCATCGTCACCACCTGTTGACCGGGAGCTTGTACAACTGCCTACGGTGGCACTCCTCCTTGAGCCACCGCTCCTCCTTGTTGCGTCGTTACTGGGTTCTGGGGCGGTGGCGGTGGCATCGCCGCCGCGGCTGCTGCGCGAGCCTCCTGGGCACAACTGGAGCTTGCGTCTCCTCCGGGAACCGCCATCGATGATCCCACACCTTGAAGGATGGGTGCAGGAGTGACGGGTGTCTGCGAAGGGCCAGAGAAACCCGGAGGAGGGCCTTGCCCAATCGGCCTGGTCGTCGTCCAAGCATCGTCGAACATCGACTGCAAGTTTTTGGGAATTCCGTCCGCCATAACTGAGCTTCAAACACAAATTATCAAACGAAAGGCCCACAGACGGTGCCAATAATGCAAGTGTAAGCGTCATGTCCCGGTTTAGGATAGATCGAACCTCACTTTCGCCGGTAGAACGCTGGAAACCTGCAAATAACTTTCACACCGGGAGTTGTGTCAGGTGAAGAGCCTCCGATGCTTAAGTCAGTATGTGTATGAGTATAATAGAGTTGAATAATGGAAAAATCGTGTTAAGGAAGAATGTCTCACCCCCTTTATATAGGAGTGAAATACCTGACCTAAGGCTGCCCAGATTCGATGAGCTGGTTGCCCAAGCTGCCCGTCCGTACTCTGATACGCCGCACACATGTCAGAGGTGGCGCGGGGCGTTGGAAGCTGTCAGAGGTGGTTGTCGCTATCAACCAATGTGTACTCGACATGTGTATTTCTTTCTTAACACCAATGTGTTAAGGAAGAAAGTCTCACCCCCTTTATATAGGAGTGAAATACCTGACCTAAGGCTGCCCAGATTTGATGAGCTGGCTGTCCAAGCTGCCCGTCCATACTCTGATACGCCGCACACATGTCAGAGGTGGCGCGGGGCGTTGGGAGCTGTCAGAGGTGGTTATCGCTATCAACCAATGTGTACTCGACACGTGTCCTTCTGCACATGGAGTGAATATTCTTCTGAAATTCCGTTAGAGGCTCTTACACGCGCTTATGACTAGGCCGATCTATGAAGTGTTTAGTCCACTAAATGGTCGACCTGTTAAGGTCGACTAGGCTTCTCGATTGTTTTCATGGTCGAGTGATGGATTTGTTGACTGCTTGACTGGTCGACTGAATGAGTGGTTGATCTTCCTGCCACTTGGCTCGGCGTCTTCACAGTTCAGCCCTTTCGACCGGTTTGGCGGACCGGTTTAGCCTTGTGTGTATAATATCTTATATCATCTATGTTAGGTTCGATATACCGTACGGAACAGAGTTTACAGCGGAATTTAAAATATTATAAGTATTTATCTTATAAATACTTATTCCGTACATAAGTATAACGATATAACGAATAAGCATCATTTAAAATCTAGTAACTTTTACTAATTTTGATTTGATATGTAATTTATAAAAATTACCTTTGTTCTTGAACTCCTTCAAAACCGACGATGTATGAGGAAATCAATTCCCGGTTTGGTAACGATCACTTCTTGTGGTTACTCACTTTAGGAATCCAAATGTCTTTCCTCTAATCGTATCCACCTTTTGAATTCCGGTTCCGACAATAGTTCCTTCGCTAGTAGAAACTACTCGGTTTTATTCAATAAGTGTGGAATATATATATTTATAAGGAAATTTTTCAAGAACACTTTCTTGTATTATCACTCAATTCTTTGAATGAATTTTTCTCTTGGAAGAATTTAGCTCAAAAACTTAGCCATTTATATGCAAACATTTTGCACCTATTTATACTAAACATTTTAGCATAAAATAATCAATATTTGATATATTTTATTTTAAATAAAATCAGATTTTATTTAAATAATCATACCAAATATTGACTTTTAATTAATAATGTGATTGGTTTATAACCACCATCAATCATTATTATTGTATTAATAAAAATAAGATTAATTATGTGGATTAGTTAACAACTCCTAACCACCATAATTAATTTATTCTTATTATTATTTAATCTTCAATCATATTAAAGATAAATAATAAAATTATAATTCTTGAAAACATTTTTCAAGACATTATTATTTTAATCTATTCTTCCATTTCCTTATTTAATAATCTTAGTATTATTTGGATTTGAAATTTTAAATTCAATTTTAAATTCCAACTATTAATTAGTAATTCTATTAATTACTAAATTAATATCCAAAATTCAATTAATCAATCTAATTGATTAATTTAATATATTCCTTTAATTGATATCTACTCAAATTAGATTTGTCAATTAATTCTAACTCTTTAGAAATACTATTTGAATTTTACCTTCATTCAAAAATTGGTGTGACCTTTTAGGTTCACAATTAATACTAGTAGTGGGTTTACAACTCTTTGTAATTTGAGTTATTCATATTAACTCTTATTCTTGAATTAACTCTTTAATTCAAGAACCCACATATCATGGGAACATCTAGCAAGTAGCATGAATCTAGTATTAAGTGAATAGCGAGTAAACCTATTTCGATTACAGGTTCATACATGTAAAATCCTTTCGACATCCAATTTCCCGATTAAATCTTTGGGTATGATTTTGTCGAAACCCAAATTGATTTAATAACTATGATTCCATTTCAAGTTTAGTAATTCATTTATGAATCTCTATTCATCCCGCCTTGGCCAAGGACTTTGAATTATTAACTATGAAACACATAGGAAATTCACTTATCTTCATAAGTGTCGAATCCTTTGTTGACCACTGACAAACTTCCATACATATTAATATAATACCCAAAATATCTCTTTATACGATTGTGCTAGCAATCAAAAGGATAAATCAAAGTAAAATATAATATGCACAAAGTTACCATCGTGCCTCAAGTCTAAGGATTAATCATGTACTATTGTAACATGAAAATTCTTATTCGACATGATAAACTTTCATTAAAAATTTTCATACGGTCATGTTCAGTAAACTTGTTCTCTAACAAGCACCTACATATATGTATTTGCGTCCCACGCTAATGTTGATGGAATGCAACATTCTTATCCAATAAGCATACATACTATGTGCAAGTCTTTTCCGGATTTATTCGATATCCCATCTCGAAACATCCAACGACTTGGAACTGTATTTAAGATCACAACTTTCAAGATATGTTCCATGATCACCATCTCTATGCGCAACCATATCTTATAGCTATAAGTATTCTAGGGATTTTATCTTAAGTGCAAATATATGATAAATGCTTACTCTTAAAATAAAGTAATGCCTTATTATTTAATATAATTCCAATAGATTGTATTTACAAGTAGAATACGTCCAATCTGATTGGAACGCCGGCTATACTACTCCAGCAATCTCCCACTTGCCCTAGTTCCAATCACTCATGTATCTTAGACCCATCTTCTCAAGATGTCCTTCAAAAACTTTCTATGATAAAGGCTTAGTTAAGGGATCTGCTATATTTTCTGCTGAGTCGACTCGCTCCATTACGACGTCTCCTCTACCAATGATTTCTCTAATCAAATGGTATCGTCTCATAATGTGTTTGGATCTTTGATGAGATCTTGGTTCCTTTGCTGCGCAATAGCCCCATTGTTATCACAATAAATCGTTATTGGATCGACAACATATGGTACTACACCCAACTCTTGGATGAAGTTCCTTATCCAAACAGCTTCCTTTGCAGCATCAGATGCAACAATATATTCAGCCTCTGTTGTAGAGTCAGCAATCGTTTCTTATTTGGAACTTTTCAACTAACTGCTGCTTCATTCAGAGTGAATAAGTATCCAGACATGGATTTATAGTCGTCTTTATCGGACTGAAAACCAGAATCAGTAAAGCCTTCTAGTTTCAATTCTCCATTGCCATATACCATAAAGATATCCTTAGTCCTTCGTAAGTACTTAAGAATCATCTTAACGGCTTTCCAGTGTTCTTCACCTGGATTAGACTGATATCTGCTCGTTACACTAAGTGCATGAGCCACATCAGGTCTTGTACATAACATTGCATACATAATGCTACCAATAGATGATGCATAAGGTATATGACTCATCCGTTCTCTTTCTTCAGGTGTCTTTGGAGACATCGTTTTAGAAAGTGAAACCCCATGACTCATTGGAATATATCCACGTTTGGATTCTTCCATACTAAACCTTTTCAGTACCTTATTTATGTACATAGACTGGGATAGTCCGATCAACCTTTTAAATCTATCTCTATAGATTTTTATTCCTAGGATAAAAAATGCTTCTCCCAAATCTTTCATGGAGAACTGTTTAGACAACCATGTCCGTGTTGATTGTAACATTCCTATATCATTCCCAATGAGTAGGATATCATCAACATATAAAACAACAAATGCAACTGCCTTCCCACTAACCTTCTTATAAACACATGGTTCATTCGGATTCTGATGAAAATCAAACGTTTTGATCGTTTCATCAAACTGAATGTTCCAACTCCTTGAAGCTTGTTTAAGTCCATAAATGGACCTTTGAAGCTTACAAACCATTTGTTCGCTCCCACTGGATATGAAACCCTGCGGCTGTTTCATATAAATGTCTTCCTTAATGTTTTCATTAAGAAAAGCAGCTTTCACATCCATTTGTCATATCTCGTAGTCATAATACGCAGCTATGGCTAGCAATATCCGAATAGATTTAAGCATTGCTACTGGTGAAAAAGTTTCCTTATAATCAATTCCTTGTTTTTGAGTATAACCTTTAGCAACCAGTCTTGCTTTAAAAGTACTTATTTCTCCATCTCCACCACGTTTTTGTTTGTAAACCCATTTACAACATATGGGTACAATACCCTTGGTGGTTCAACCAAAGTCCATACTTTGTTTGAATACATGGAATCTATCTCAGATTGCATAGCTTCTTGCCATTTATTTTAGTCAATGTCCGACATTGCTTCATCATAACTTATTGGATCATTATCCAAAAGGAGTCCCTCTTCATTGTTCTCTAACAATAGGTATAGCCTCTCAGGCACCCTAGAAATCCTTTCAGATCTCCGAAGAGGTTGTGTTACAGATGGTCCAGTCTCTACTGGTATATTATTTGTGGTATTTTTTGTGGAATTTCTTGTGGTTCTTCATTAAGTTCTATGACTCCACTATTCTTTGAGAGAAACTCTTCCTCTAAGAAAACAACATTCCTCGAAACAAACACCTTTTGTTCAGAGGGGTCATAGAAATAGTATCCAATAGACTCTTTTGGATACCCCACAAATATACATAAGATGGATCTCATATCCAACTTACCTCCCACTAACTGCTTCACATAAGCAGTACAACCCCATACTTTTAAATACTTGTACGAGGGTGTTTTTCCACACCATATCTCATAAGGTGTGCTGGGTACAGCTTTACTTGGCACTCTATTCAAAATATGTGCTGCTGTTTCTAAGGCATAGCCCCAGAATGAAAGAGGTAACTAGTGGAACTCATCATTGATCGAACCAAGTCCAACAATGTTCGATTCCTTCTTTCTGAAACCCCATTTAGTTGTGGAGTTCCAGGAGGTGTCCACTGTGAAATAATCCCATTATCTCTTTAATAATCAAGAAACTCATTGGTCAAATATTCACCTCCTCGATCTGATCGAAGAACTTTTATATTACGACCAATTTGTTTCTCTACTTCATTTCTGAATTCTTTGAACTTTTCAAATACTTCAGATTTGTACCTTAATAGGTATACATAACCATACCGTGAATAATCATCGGTAAAAGTTATGAAATAGTAGTAGTTCCCCTTGGCACTAACATTTAGTGGTCCACAAACATCTGTATGAATCAAATCCAACAGGCCTTTAGCTCGCTCCACTTGTCCAACAAATGGTGATTTTGTCATTTTACCTTTAAGACATGACTCACAAGTAGACAACCTTTCCTCTCCCCTAAGGTCAAGTTTTGGTCCCAATTTGCGAATCCTCTTTTAAGATATATGACCTAATCGAGCATGCCAAAGTGTGAATGAACTATGATTGTCTAATTTTCTTTTATTTTGTTGAATAGTTAGGATGAGACTTTGTGGTGTAATGATATATAACCCATTTGTCAAATTTCCGTAATATATAAAAGTTGTATCTTTGAAAATGGAACATCTTACATTCTCAAATATGAACTTAAAACCTTCTCTATCCAATTCTGGAATAGAGATTATGTTTCTTATAACATCTGGAACATATAAACAATTTGTCAAACAAACTGTTACACCATCATTTAAAGCTAGATAAACATTCCTAATAGCTTTGGCAGCAACCCTTGCCCCATTGCCCATCCTTAGGATTGTTTCATCATTTTCTAGCTTTTTACTTCTTGCCATTATTTGCAAATCATTGCAAATATGTGAACCACAGCCGGTATCCAATACGCAAGAAGAATCGTTAACTGATAAGTTAACTTTAACAAAATAAATGCCTGAACTTTTCAGGCTTGCAAGATACTCCTTGCAATTCCTCTTCCAATGCCCAGTTTTACCATAATGATAACATTTATTGGGTTCAGTTAATTTGTTTTGTTCAAGGATACTTACAATTGGATTTTTAGCCATTTTAGTAGACCGATCTACATAAATAACAAACGAAACAGAAAATATTTAGACTTTGAAATTTATATTCATTTAATATTAGGTCTTTAACATTAATTTTCTCCCACAATTTTAATTAAAACCTCATTTTAGTTATGAAAATCTAATTTTCATAGTGGGCTTGAAGTCCAATAAAAATATTCCATATCCCAATTTTATGAGTACGCATGAAACATTTATATCGGTAGTCAACTTTTGACAATTGTATTATTCTACAACCTTCAAGATGTTTTGCCTCACTTTTCCTTATATACCTCAATTTTATGACCGTATATATTACTAAGTGTCAAATCAAACCCATCAAACATTCATGATAGTGGCCACCAGAATGTCCCACGACTCATGGTCAACATAAAGAGGAATCCACCTCACGAGTATCACTATACTTAGTAGGAATCACAGCTTTCGACACAAAACCACCCCACGACTCATGGTCGGTGATAAAGCATCGTAGCATTGTTGTTATGTGATTTCTAACAACGATATAACACGTGATTAAAATGAGAATTATGAATGATTTGGACATAAAGCGTGTAGAATAACTCAATAATGGCCCCGGTCCGAGGTGAACCGAGGTGAAGAGCCGTGATGGGCTTTTACGTGTTGCATCATAAAGTTTTTTCATTTCGGAGAGAGATCGTACAAATGTTGTGGGCTCGCTATTTATAGTAACTTTTTCAAGATACATCTTGGGATTTGTATACTACTTTTTGCATAAAGCAGCTTTTGGTGGGCGGTTTGGAGCAGTGGGTCCCACATGAATGATGACGGACCTCGTAGAGCGTGATGGTTGTGCGTAGGCACCTTGTCACCTGCTTAAGGAGGTGACGATCTCGGTTTAAGTAGACCTCGGTAGGTGCTGACCACTTCGGCCTTCGGTAGCGGTCTTCGGTAGTTCGGTCCGGTTCATCGCCTGGACCGGTGAAGTGTTAAAGTCACGTCGATTTAATGGTCATCTTTCTCTTAATATGATGTTTGGAACCTCTTAATGGTGTTTTACCGAATCGGATGATAACAGAGAGGCCCCCAATATCGGTGGGCATACGGAGTGATGGTCATCGATGTTGCCATGCCAGACATTTAGAGACCCCGGATCGGTGAAAAGTCAGCGGCAGGGTGTTTATTGTCTTCGGAGGGTCATTTTCGGTCTCCTGACCGACGTAACCGAGCTGAGTCATTTATTCGAAGTGTAGACTGTATTCCGAGGTGAAGACACTTGGTGAATTTTCGAGTAATTTGCAGGCAGTCGCGACAGGAGGAATGTGAATAGTCGTAACGGTCAACGATTTAATGTTTAGACTGAACGGTCGCGCCGTAATGGTCTTAAATGAGGTAACGGTCGACTTTAATAGGTTGCCACGTGTTACAGTAGGCGTCTTATCAGATGAAGAGGTGGCGTCGGTTAGAATTAGGGATCGCGTCGGTTCGACACGCCCCTAATTAAGATCCTCAACGGTCATAAAATCGGCTATCATAAATAGGGTTTCGCGACATTTGATCGAATTTTCTTCACTTGCGCTTTCATTCTTAGACTTTTGCATCCGATAATCTTGTTGAGAAAATTCTTTTGAGTTCGAGAGTCGTTTCCTGCTTGCTGTGCGTGTGCGAAGTTTTTGGTAAGCGTTTTCTTTAATTTCTTCTTTTTTTTTTTTCCTTTTGTGTTCTGTTCAATTGTGCGATGGCGCCGAAAAGGAAGGGAAAGGCAGTGGCAAGCTCTTCTAGTACTGAGTCAGTGCCTTTGGATGTGTATCACGACTCTCAGTTGGTTGAATTGGCCTTTGAGTATCATCGGTGGGATTCGATGTTGGTAGGGCATTTAGATATTAAGCCCGATGATGAAGACGGCGATCGAGTGGTGGAGGAGAACGCGGCCGATCTTGTGGTGCCTCACTGGAGGAGACCGGTGAGGAAGTGGCCTGATCCTGCAGTCGACTTCGAAGGTGAGCCCAGCATCCTAACCGATGCGGATGTGGTGATGCTGCGGGAGCAGATTCGGATTCCACCCTCGGTAAAAATTTTTGCTCCGTATCCGGGGGAGAGAATAACCAGTCCTCCTCCGGGGTGTGTTGGTGTTTTTGTTGAGAGTTTGAGGTCGGGATTTAGATTCCCCTTACCGAGCTTGATCACTGAATACCTTCGGAGTTGGGGGCTACCGCTGTGCCAGATTACCCCCAATAGTTGGAAGAAAATAATCGGTCTGATGGTGCTGCTGCACGAGCAGGGCGATGGGCTGCCATCGTGTGAGGAAATAAAGAGCATCTTCGCCTTTAAGAAAAGTCCGAGGAGACACGTTGCAGAGTCTTCATGCTGCTTCTTTGCCGGAACGAAGCCGCAGCATGGCTTAAAAGTCGGTGAAATAATAACCGACATCCCAGAAACTCTTCATGGATTCCAGGAAGAGTGGTTGTGGATTGGAGGAGAGTGGCAGTCTGAGAGCTTCTTTCGTGAACCTCGGATTGATGGGATGACGATTCCAATGATCATTCATTCTGGAGCAAGTGAGTCTTTTTTATTTTGTGATTATGATACACTTCTCTGATTTTGCCTTGTTCTGTGTACTAACAGGTCGGAACTTTTGCTCTTTGTAGAAAAAGAGACTAAACAAACGGAACCGAGATTGAGTCCAGAGTTCGGTGGAAAATTAATCACACTTGCTGGTTTGAATAAGGAGGTCCGAGATTATCGTAAGCTCGTTGTAGATTCAAAGCTTGAAGCGGCTGGTTTGTCTTTTGGAGTTACTACATCAAAGTTTGACGCCGGTAAGAGAATTTTAATTAAAAGTGATTTTGTTGAACCTTTGATATGCGTAGAACAACTGTTGGTAACTTTGTTTATCCATCGCCGACATGCAGTGTATTATCCTCTCCTCGGTTTTCTGGGCTATAACTCTATCAATGAAGCCAAAGAGTTTAGGCGCAAGTTTCCGAATAGAGATCTTCAGTCCAAGGTTGGTAAGAGTCGAGATTTAAGATTGAACGACGCCATGAGGAGAGATATTGTTCGTGCGTTGGTGAAGAAGACTGCCGGCCAGAAAAATACTGGTAAAAAGTCGACCGAGGTAGGGTCAAGTGCGATTTCAGCTGCCATCCCGGAGAGTCCGAAGTCCTTGCAGCAAGAGATGACCACTACCGAGGTGCAACCAGTTGTAAGTGCGGTTGCCATTAACCAAGCGGAACCAGAACCTGTTGTCGTGGGGACTGAAGTGGTTGTGGCTGAGGGTGTGCACACCGAAGTGCCACCCTCTTCTCCGAAGTCTTTGGAGTTGGAGCAACCGGAGAAGCGGAAAAAGCGAAAGTTGGTGAAGATGGCTGACGTCGGAGCTTCTTCTGGAGCGGAGAAGAGAACAAAGAAAAAACATGACTCCGGTCGTAAAGCCGTTGAGAAGGGCCATGATGATTCTCCCTTATTCGAGAAGTCCTTTTTAACTATAGATGAAGAGCGGGCTGCCAACGTTAAAGTGCCCGAAGGTGTTGTGGAAGAGTGGTTCACCACCTTCCAGTCTGTGAAGACGCCGCATATGTCATCAAGGATCGAGATGCCAGAAAATGCTAAAGATGCAGCCCGTGTTCCTTTAATGGTTTGGGACCCCAAATCCGAGGTGGGGGTCTCTTCTTTGTCAAGTGTGGATAAGCTGAGCTACGCCAAGGCGTGTGTTGGCAGGGCCTTGGTGAGTTTGGTGGCTGCCGAGGATGATCATCGCCGAATTTCCTCACAGTTAGAAGGGAAGAAGGATATAATCGCTGCGCGCGACGTTGTGATCATACAGTTGAAGAAAGAATCTGCCAAGATGGAGGCTGACTTGAAGGGCAAACTTTCTGAACAAGCTGCCGACTTGGAAAAAATGCGGACTGAGACTTTGGTGCTGTCCGAGGAGAAGAAGGCTTTTGAAGCCGAGGTGGCTGATCTCAAAGCGCGCCTTGCCGTGGTTGTGCAGCACTTCAAGACTTCTGAGGCTAAATTAGCGGAAACGGCGAAGGCGCTATTAGAGGAAAAGGCCAATCATGAAACAACTCGCAGAGAGTGTGTTGAGGCTCGTGAACTCGTTGGTCGGCAGAAAGATGCTCATCAGGCCGAGATGGCCAAACTTGAGAGGGAGAAGTCGGCTTATGGAGAATTCATGTATGAAAATGGCTTCCAAGCTGGGAAGGATTCGGTTGCAGTTGAACCGAAGTCTGATGGTGAAGCCGGGATTGAAGCTGCTGAGGCCGGTGAGGGTGATGAAGTCGGCGAACCTGATCTCGAGATCGAAATGAACACTTGTTTGAATCTGAGATGGGTCATCGAGCGCTACGACGCCGGCTACTATGACATTGACGACCTTCGCTTGTTCCTTTTCCATAAGTTGGAGAGATACGGTTTTGATTCCGAAATAAAGGGGATGCATGTGGCGGCTGACGAGGATGAACGTGATTTTTGTGTATGGATGCTTCGTTGTTCTGAGGAGATGAATGCAAATCCGGATCTGCCACCACTTTCCGAGGACAGGGCTGCTCTCCTCCGTCGTGCTTATGTCAATATGATCTTGGAGGAGGAGAAAGAGAAAAGGAAGGAACTGGCCGATGTGTACCTTTCTACTTTGGCCGAGGTGGAGCTCGAACAGCACTTCGACGACATGACTCCGGAGCAAATTCAGAGCCGAGTCAAAGCTTATATCGAGGAGAAGGCAAAGTCGGTCGATAAGGAGATTGAAGTTGTGAAGGTGGTCACACCGGCTGAAGATGATGTAGAGAAGCTGCCCGATCCTCGCGATGATTTCATTCCGGTGCCAGATGGGGCCATTGAAGCTGCTGCTAAGATGAAGGAGTCGCAGGTCTTGGAGCGATTGTCTTCCGGGACCGAAGTTTGAGAAGGCAGTGGCACCGGGGGCAATGTGGAGAAGTCGACCGATGAGGCTTGAAGTTTATTTCCTGTTATTTTATTGTTTTGTTTTATTTGCAGTATGTAATCGGGGTGCCGGCACGTCGGCATCCTTAGTAGGAAATATTTGAAGTTTGCAATATGTAATCGGGGATATCGGGTAACCGATTCCCTTAGTAGGAAATATGTAAGGGATTTCCCAACTTTTCAGAATATATATATATATATAAAGTGTTTGCGTACTTTTGATTTTGATTTATGTCTGCTGTATAAATTTCAGCAACTTTTTGACCAAGTGTTCTGAATTCGGTTCGTATTGTAAAATGAACTGCTTCAACTCGGAATTTGATCCGAGTTGTAAGGTTTTGTAAAAATAATCTCCGAATTCCACTTTGATCGTTTATAGTAATTTCAGCCACAAGTGTAAGTCGATATGCGAGTTTTCAAATAACTTCGCGGAACTTAACACATTTTTAGGGCTGTACGGGAAATAAAACGAAAGTCATCGAACTTCGTCAGAGTTTGATTATGGAATGGCCCCAACCGACTTATATGTTGTGTATTCGGTAGTATTCGGGGCTCGTCAAATCATGTATGTTGAAATGACGTTTGACGAGCATCACCCCCATCAGAAAATATGTGGTATTCGGACATATTATGGGGTATCAGCTAGACCGAGTGTCGCAATGCTTACATCGGTATGATATACTCTTATAACCGAGTTTCAAAAAGTTTACATCGATATCAAGCTTGTTGCTCGACTTTTCAAAAAACGCAAACTGACAGGCTTTTCAGTACATCAAAAGGGGTGACTTCATGCATTCACCGAGGCAAAAGAAGGTCCGTGCAGAAGGGAGGTCGACTATTCGACTTCGGATCCTTCACTGATAGAATTTTTTCAAGAACACTGCATTCCAGGGATATTGATGTGGTGTTCCATCGGGATGAGCAATCCGGTAGGCCCCGTGAGGTAGGATTTTAATGATTTGAAAGGGTCCTTCCCACCGCGGTCTGAGTGGTCCGGGGTCAGGCCCCATTATACGTTTGAGGACCAAATCTCCAACTCGGAACAAACGGGGTTTGAGTTTAGAATTGATATATCTTTCATTTCTTTGCTTGTAAGCAGCATTCCTGAGTTCGGCCCGGGTACGGTGCTCTTCAAGTAGGTCCAGGTTCGTTTTTATGTTTTCCGAGTTGGCCTCTTCGGTGAAATGCTGAACTCGGTACGTCGGTTCTCCGAGTTCAACAGGAACCACGGCTTCTGAACCGTAAGTTAAGAAAAATGGGGACTCGCCGGTAGACGTACGAGTGGTAGTCCGGTAAGCCCACAGGACATGTGGTAACTCTTCAGGCCAAGCTCCTTTGGCGGCGTCAAGTCGGACTTTGAGATCGTTCTTTATGAGCTTGTTTACGGCTTCAACCTGGCCGTTGGACTGCGGGTGGTAAGGCGATGAGAAGAAGTGCTTGATGTTGTACTCTTCGCACAGGGATTCAAGTCGTTTGCCTTCAAATTGTTTACCGTTGTCGGTTATGATGGAATTTGGCACCCCGAAGCGACAGATAATTGACTTCCATACAAAATCGACGACCTTTTGCTCGGTTATCGTGGCTAACGGTTCGGCCTCGGCCCATTTAGTAAAATAGTCGACTGCCACGATAGCAAACCGGTCACCTCCCTTTCCGGTTGGTAGAGGACCTATAAGATCAATCCCCCATTTGGCAAAAGGCCACGGACTGTAAATCGATTTGAGTTCTTCGGGAGACTGATGAACATTAGGCGCAAATATTTGGCATTTTGGGCACTTACGGACCCATGCAGCAGCGTCGGTTTTCAAGGACGGCCAGTAGTAACCCTGTCGCAGGATTTTATAAGATAATGCTTGTGCACCAGGGTTACTTCCGCAAATCCCTTCGTGGACTTCTTCAAGAATGTACCGTGATTCAATTTCATTCACGCATTTTAAAAGTGGGACGGAGTATCCCCTTTTAAATAAAGTTCCGTTGTCTAGTGTATACCGAGCTGCTCGAATCCAAAGTGCTCGAGCTTCTTTTGGGTCTGGGGGTAAGGCCCCAGTTTTTAAGTAAAGGACAATTGGATCCATCCAAGTCGGCGCTTTCTGTGGTGTTGCCGGATCGATAGTTACAACCTCGGAAAGTGTAGTCGACGGTTGCTCTTGCTGGCCGATTTGGACGTACTCCGCGCTTTCCATCCCGGTGCTGGACGCCAACCGAGATAAGGCATCAGCTTGAACGTTAAGTGTTCGGGGGATGTGCTCGAGGTCGGCGGAGAATTTTGATAGTTTCCGTTTGGCCAAAGAGAGATAGGGTGTCAACCGAGGTTCTTTGACTTCATATGAACCATTAATTTGATTGACAAAGAGTTGGGAGTCCGAGAAGACTTTGAGGTGGGTCACGTTCATGGATTCCGCCAAATTTAATCCAGATAGCAGAGCTTCATATTCGGCTTCATTGTTGGTGGCCGGGAAAAGAAACTTCACCGAGTGACAGAATAACCGGTTTTCTGGATCAGCTAAAACTATCCCTGCACCTGCTCGGTTGGCTGTGGAGGATCCATCAATATAGAGGACCCATGGTTGATTATCATTATGAACTGTGATGGCCGGAGTGAACTCGGCGATGAAGTCAGATAAGGCTTGAGCCTTAATTGCGGTCCTCGGTTGATAATGGATGTCGAATTATCCGAGCTCAATGTGTTGGGTTCTGTTAGGAACGTCAAACAACATGCACGACATTGAACTTTATC
>CACSLK010002554.1:6848299-6863488 GCA_902706635.1 Striga hermonthica
CCCCCCCCCACTCTGGTCGAGTCTGAATGACTCGATCTAAGAGTGAATTTGTGCTCATCGCCCTCCTGGATGGCAACTACATTGAACTAAACTAGCAATTACTTAGAACTAACCTAGCAACTACTTAGAACTAACTTAGCAACAAGATAGAACTAACTTAGCAACAAAAAATATCTAACCTAGCAACATCAGACAACTATCCTAGCAACTAGACATAACTAACCTAGCAACTACATACAACAAACCGTGCAACTACATTGAACTAACCTAGCAACTACATTGAACTAACCTAGCAACTACATTCAACTAAACTAGCAACTACTTAGAACTAACCTAGCAACTACTTAGAACTAACTTAGCAACAAGATAGAGCACCTAGAACATCAGACAACTAACAAATGCTCTCGCCTCTCTCTAATCTCTCTCTAGAAACCTGTCGATCTTCACCCTCTCCCATTTTTTCGGCCTATTTCCCGATCACCGTCTCCGGATAGGTACTGCCGGACCTTTCCGCCTCTGGCGGCGATTCTCCCAACCCCAAAATATTGAGTTCATCATCTCTTCAATCTCCCCCGTCACCTCCCATGGCGGACCCCCTCTCCAGTTTTATTCCGAACGACAAAATAATGGAATATTTCCGACCACGCACATCCAGGCTCAAAGCATCTCTCAATTCTTTCAAATCAATTGTCAATCCAACTTCCCCTGCTCAATATTCAAAATTGAAACCAAACATTCAAGTTAAAAGTCCGAAAGCTAGAAACAACGCCTTTTCTGAAGGCACATCTACCGCACTCCAGGTTGTCGGTACAAATTCCATCGGCCGGTGATTTTAGGTAACATTGCAAACGTGATTACCGCGTTGGATCTGGTCTCAGCGCCACCCACTTCTACTCGGAACTCCAACCCCAGAGCAGATGAGATTTTCCCTCAGCTCCCTCCTGTGGGCTCTGCAAATCGACCAAATTCCAGGCCCAATTCGGATCCAAACCTTAATGGGACACCTCATCTTACTTCCTCCAAGGCCCAAATTAACCTACCCACAGAAAGTGCGAATTCCCCTCTGCTCCCTCTTGTGGGCTTCGCAAAACGGCCAAACCACAGGCCCAATTCGGATTCAACTTTTAACGAGTCACCTCACCTTACAGCTCCCCCCAAGGCCCAAATTAACCTGCCCACCAAACCCATAGCCCACTACCCTCAATCTTTCTCACCCCATCCCACTGCCAAAGCAGTTCAGCACGACCTCTGTCATGTCCCACTGCTGGCGATGACAAAACATCTGACCGATTCAGTTCACAGTGCCATGGCCAACGCCGGTGCCACCTTAGCCACCGAAAAATCCCAGCAGACCATTTTTACGCCAGGTACTCTCGAACCTAGGCCTCAGTCACATCCTCCGACCATACAAAATAGCGCTGATTTTGTTGCTGAAGACCATGAACCGGCCACTTTAAATATGAGGAAAGATGGTGTGGCTGTTGATGTATGATATTATACTACACCTGGTTTAATGGAGAAAATGAATATATATTGGAAGATAAGCCCACGTATGGATTAAGCATCACGATATGGGCCAACCCCAACTTGAGCCCATAAAGGTACACCCCTCCTATAAAAGGGGGGCTAAGGTACCTCATTCTTTCATTCTCTATTAATTCCATACTACACTCTTTCTCTCTCTGGATCTGAGCACTGACTTAAGCATCGGAGGCCCGACGCCGGGGCCTCCCCCGGCGTTGGGTTCTGCAGGTACGGAAGCCGTTCGAGTTGAATAAGGACGGGTGGAATCTATTTCACTTTATTGGCGCCGTTTGTGGGAACCGTTAAAAAATTCAAGTGGAGTTCCGACTGAACAAATTCGAAAACCTCCTTCTTCTCCACCGGCCGCCGCCACCGCCGCTGGCCGCCACCTCCGCCGCCGGCCGCCGGAAAACATGCTCCGATCAGAAAATTGTCTACGTCATCAGATAGATCTTCTCATGGTGAATCTACCTTTAAAATTTGGAGCAAAAATTCCTTCGGGAAGGCCGTCAATTTTGCAGTCAAAGGTTCGAGATCTAGGGAAAAATCGGTCAAAATCGAGCATTCAAATGCATTTTCCCAGCGATCCGGAAGGGATATGGAAAATCCGAGGGTACCACCGGAATCCTCTCACCGAGGCGAAGCTCCAGCTACCGACCATTACCGGGCGCCACTGCCCGCCGCTGTCGTGTGCCGCCGCCTCCGCCGCTGCCCGCGGCCCAAAGTCATCCGATCTAAAAAAACCGTACACTATCGTGAAGCTTTCGTCGAGCTCATTCTACCCTTAAAATTTGGAGTAAAAATTCCTCTGGGAAGGTCGTCGATTTGCCGGTCAAAGTTCATGGATCTAAGAACAAATTAGTCAAAATTCGATCATCTTCTCCATTTTCCCGTCAATTTACGACGAGCCATTTCGAACGGAAGGCACCATCAGATTCTTCTCGTCGCGACGAGCCGACGACTGGTCAGTCTCACTAGAACCGGCGATCGCGGCCGACAGCATTTTCCCAGCGAGCTGCCTCTGCACTTGTACTCTCTGCTCGATGACCAGGTGAGAGCTCGAGCAGCCCAGCCCGCGCCTGTCGCTCCTCCAGTGCGGCCAATTTGCAAGCGGCCCAGAAGGTTCTCAGCGAGGCCCAATGAAGCGTCGCAGAGGTAGTCCAACAAGTCCCAATGGAGAAGCCCAGGTTAAAATCCCCTCAGCCCAACATCCCAGCGCGCTGGCCGCATCCGGCCCGCGAAGCCCGCACGCCTCACATCGCCCAGCCCGCAGAGCCCGCGCCAGGCCCGCGCTCCATCCTGCACTCCAGCCCGCTTGTCTCACAATCCTGGCCCGCGAGGGCCCTAGTGCGGCCCGCGGTCCTCAGCCCATGCCCAGCGCGCCCTACAACCCATTTTAGTGGCCCAAACACAGTTTGCCTCGGCCTGGCAAGCGTTCTTCGGCCCAAATATTTCCAGCGCAGCCCAAATCCTGCCAGTGCGGCCTATTTTGTGCGTCCAGCATCCTCAAGCAGTGAACATGGCTTATTTTGTGTCCCAACTTCCTCCAACTCAAGCCATTATGGTCCAACAGTCCCGGTTCGAACACAAGACTAGTTCGGGATGATACAACGCGAATAAGGAGGTAAATTTAAGTACTATTCTCATGATGAAGGTACAGAGTGACTTTAAATTTTGACTTTGAGGATTTAAATTGGCAAAATTGGATAAATTATATGGTCTACTTGTGGATTATGTAATTTATTCATGGGCATTATTTGACTTATTCAGGAGGTGCTATTTGATTTATTTGTGGAGGTATTTGATTAATTCGAGGAGGTGCTATTTGATTTATTTGTGGAGGTATTTGATTCATTCGAGGAGGTGCTATTTGATTTATTTGTGGAGGTATTTGATTTATTCGAGGAGGTGTTATTTGATTTATTTGTGGAGGTATTTTATTTATTCGAGGAGGTGTTATTTGATTTATTTGTAGATGTATTTGATTTATTCGAGGATGTGCTATTTGATTTATCTGTGGAGGTATTTGATTTATTCAAGGAGGTGTTATTTGGTTTATTTGTGGATGTATTTGATTTATTCGAGGAGGTGCTATTTGATTTATTTGTGGAGGTGTTTGATTCATTCGAGGAGGTTCTATTTGATTTATTTGTGGAGGTATATGATTTTATTCGAGGAGGTGTTATTTGATTTATTTGTAGATGTATTTGATTCATTCGAGGATGTGCTATTTGATTTATTTGTGGAAGTATTTGATTCATTCGAGGAGGTGCTATTTGATTTATTTGTGGATGTGCTATATGATTTATTTGTGGATTATATCTCTTTGAATTTCTGTCGAGGAAACAACAAAATAACCCATGTCTTGACAAGCTATGGCGGACGAGCTGTTGAGTGTCGAGAAGAAAATGAACGGACATAGACCCATAAAAGGAGGATGATAATGAAGGACGAGCCTAGATGATGTCGATCACCGGTGGCAATCTCAGAGGCAGAAATCATTCTCTTGTGGAGAGGTAAGACAATTTGGAGTGGTATTCTCGACCTTCAGGTACAAAACTATCATCAACTCTTGTTCAGTGGTCGTGTGTGATCGGCACGTGGTTTATGGACGCATTGAGTCCTTTGGCACTATTTTTTAATGATGTTCATTGTCTGAGTACTTGGGGCGAATTGTTGAGGAGATTGTGATGCATATGGACATGGTTGGGATGATTATTTGGATGACTAACAAAATGATCGGGTGTTATTATATCTTGTTGTGTTCGATGTTTTTCTTTTCGACCTCAGTGGCAGGTCGAAGAATCCAAGCACATGTCATCATGTACAACCAAGAAAGGGAGGCCGAAAAATATGGTTGATTCTTTATCTTGCTCGATACAATTATGAATATCATGGGACTAATGAAAATGATCAATTACTATCATATCTTTTTGCTCGATGAGTTCCTATTTGACCTCAGTGGCAGGTCGAAGTGTTCGAAGAAAGAAACCCACCATGACTAAGGCCTTCGGGCTGGGTGGTCGCTTGTTTGGAACATCCCTTGGGGTGGGCAGGTTGGCCGTATACTCGCGCCTTCGGGCCGGGTGGCCTCATGTTTTGAACATTCCTCGTGGGTGGGCAAGTGTGAAAACCAAACCCACCATGACTAAGGCCTTTGGGCTGGGTGGTCGCTTTTTTAGAATATCCCTTGGGGTGCGCAGGTTGGTCATATACTCGCGCCTCCGGGCCGGGTGGCCTCCTGTTTGGAACATTCCTCGTGGGTGGGCAAGTGTGAAGACCAAACCCACCATGACTAAGGCCTTCGGGTCGGGTGGTCGCTTGTTTGGAACATCCCTTGGGGTGGGCAGGTTGGTCGTATACTCGCTCCTCCGGGTCGGGTGGCCTCCTGTTTGGAACATTCCACGTGGGTGGGCAAGTGTGAAGACCAAACCCACCATGACTAAGGCCTTCGGGCTGGGTGGTCGCTTGTTTGGAACATCCGTTGGGGTGGGCAGGTTGGTCGTATACTCGCGCCTCCGGGCCAGGTGGCCTCTAGTTTTGAACATTCCTCGTGGGTGGGCAAGTGTGAAGACCAAACCCACCATGACTAAGGCCTTCGGGCTGGGTGGTCGCCTCTTTGGAACATCCCTTGGGGTGGGCAGATTGGTCGTATACTCGCGCCTCTGAGCCGGGTGGCCTCTTTTTTGGAACATTCCTCGTGGGTGGGCAACTGTAAAGACCAAATCCACCATGACTAAGGCCTCTGGGCTGGGTGGTCGATCCTAGTGTTGGGTCGTGAAGACACAGATAGCTCGAACAGACCTCGGAGGCAGGTCGAGGATTTCTATTCGGTTCTATTTGATCTGTTATTATTGTATATTTGTTCCTAACCCCAATGGCAGGGGGAGGGAGTTCATTATGGGTGATTCGGGCCGTATGATGACAAAATCCACCATGACTAAGGCCTCCGGGATGGGTGGTCGATTCTAGTGTTGGGTCGTGAAGACACGGATAGCTCGAGCAGACCTCGGAGGCAGGTCGAGGATTTCTATTCGGTTATATTTGATCTGGTATAATTGTTCCTAACCCCAATGGCAGGGTGAGGGAGTTCATTATGGATGATTCGGGCAGTATGAAGACAAAATCCACCATGACTAAGGCTTCCGGGCTGGGTGGTCGATCTTAATGTTGGGTCGTGAAGACATGGATAGCTCGAGCAGACCTCGGAGGCAGGTCGATGATTTCTTCTTAGTTATATTTGGTTTGTTATCATTGTACATTTGTTCCTAACCTAGTGGCAGGTTGAGGAAAGACAAAATACACCATGACTAAGGCCTCCGGGCTGTGTGGTCGATCCTAGTGTTGGTTAACGAATTTATTTGATTTGGTTTCGTGCTATTTGTGCCTCTGACCTCAGTGGTAGGTCGATCAAACTCGCTACGGATAGCTCGAACAGGTTAACGGATTTATTGTTAGAGGTATGCTGTAAAAAGCTCCAATTTGCATATTCGATCAATTCCATTTTGATCTGGCCATCATGTTTCGGTCAAAGTACATATGCTTGTAGTTTATTTATTTATGCAATCATACTCCTTGTCTTACATTGAGATAGTGTGGTTCGAAGTGTTTCGAACAGAAAGATCACCTATCGGTTCCTTGTAAGACTAAACTATTCGTTCACATTCTAGATAGACAGTGAGACCCTCTTGGAAAAAGATTGTAGTGTATTCTTGATTCAGTTGGTCTTTGACTGGAGAATTACACTAGCACTTATGATAGGTGTTGAACAGGACCACGGAAGGATAAGATTATGAGACTCATTGACCGTTGTTATAATCTAGACCATCAGTAATTGATGCGTACTCTTAAGTTGTAAGATAATATAAAATGGGCATATGTATTCATTACTTATTTATTTGATTTATCAAGGGTGATTCCTATTTTGCTAGGATTACATACTCGGTATTTTGGTAAATAAGTGTGTTTATATGATGTGCCGTTATAAATTATTTACGGTCACTGTGTCCCAGTGCGCTGGGTTGATGACGTCCCCGAAATGAGCTCAGGAATAAATATTATGTCAAGCCCTGCAGGCGGATGTGTTATTCGGCATAATGATTAAGGATCTGAGTGGTACTAGTTTCAGAAATGAATAAGAAGTTGATTAATTATTTTGTCAGTAATTTAATTAATCAACAGACGTTATATCTTAAACATGGAGAGATAAATTGATCAATTAGATTAATATATTTAATCAATGAAAACGAATTAATTGTAATTCGGAGCTAAATGGGGAGAGCAATAATATTACTCTAGTGAAACGTTCTATTATTTAATTCCATGATTAGGAATTAAGAATTAATGGCAGGTTTTAACACGACCTTTACGTGTTTGGCAATTTAATCACGACTTTCAGACTTTGTCAGAAAAATACATGACCTTTACATTTTTGGCATAATGATACACGCCGTTAACGACCGTTAACGGAAAGCTGACGTGGCGACCACGTGTATCCGCGTCAGCGACCATGTGGTAAATTGTGACACGTGGCAGGCTTACAGAATTGCAAAAATAATGCAAAGGGGAGGATTCGAACCTTGTACCTCTTATATAAAACATGTGGTTATGAACCACTTGATCCAACACAACTTGTGTTAAACATCTGACTTCATTTATATATATAGAAACATCATTTTATTATATATTATACTAAATATATAATATATATTATATAGTATACTAAATATATAATATATATTATATTATATTAAACAAAGAATATATTATATATTAAACAAATAATATATTTTATTGTACTATGTAATTTAATATATTATTTATTTATTTAATATATAATAATATAATATATATTATTGATTACAATAATATAATATAATATAATATAATATATAATAATATAGTACTAAATAAATAATATATATTATACATAATATAATATATTAATATAATATTAAATATATATATATATATATATCTAATATGTAATATATATATAATATAATATATAATAATATATGATATATAATATCATATATCATATATAATATAATATATAATAATATAAATATTATATATATAATATATTATATATAATATATTATATATATTATATTATATTATAATATCTACTAATATATTATGTTATAATATATTATTATTTATGATATTATTTTATTGCTTTGTATATTATATTATTATAATAATATAATTTATATTATATTATTATATATTAAATAAATAAATAATATATTAAATTACGTACTACAATAAAATATATTATTTGTTTATTATAATATAATATATACTATATATTTAGTATGATATATAATATATAATTTATTTAATATAATATAATATACACTATATATTTAGTATAATTTATAATATATTATTTGTTTAATATAATATAATATATATTACATATTTAGTATAATTTATAAAATGATGTTTGTATATATTTAAATGAAGTTAGATATTCAACATAAGTTGTGTTGGGTCAAGTGGTTCATAACCACTTGTTTTATATAAGAGGTACAAGGTTCGAATTCTCCCCTTTGCATATATTTTTGCAATTTTGTAAGCTCTCCACGTGTCGCAATTTGCCACATGGTCGATGACGCGAATACACGTGGTTGCCACGTCAGCTTTCCGTTAACGGCCGTTAAAAGCGGGTACCATTTTGCCAAAAATGTAAAGGTCATGTATTTTTCTGACAAAGTCTGAAAGTCGTGATTAAATTGCCAAACACGTAAAGGTCGTGTTAAAAGCTGCCATTATGCCTATTCCATAATTCCCTAAGGATGAGAATATTCCTTCTAGAATATTACCTAGGGTTAGGAGACTGTGGAGTCTTCTAGAAGGTAATTACTTATTAGGAATATTATCCTAGATGGGAAAAGGAGATGGAAGATAATAAGGATTCCTAAACCTGAAGGAATAAGCTCATATTTAGCACCTCCTTTAGGTCCCTATAGTAGCCCATAAATACATTAGGTCCCCTAACCTCTTGGCATAATTTTACACGTTTTTCTCCCCGAAGGGCTGGAGAAATTCGGCCTCTTCAAGCGAGAAAAAAAAGAGAGAGATTCTTCTTCGAGAGAAAATTCAGTTGGCACCGTAAGGTCTTAGAAGAAGATGATCAAGAGGTTTTGGTAAATCTAATAAATCGCTCCACCAAGATTTATTAGAGATCGTGTAAAGGTCATACAATAGAAGATCGAAGGTTGTTATTTCGTATCCATCGAATAAATATATTTCCCAGCTTTCCGTCAAATTTTCGCGCGCCCAGGTATTGTTCACGCCGCGCCCAGGTGTCCAGCTCGCGCTTCAGTTTTCGAAGCGAGCCCAGCAGATAAGAGAGCGCGTAGCACAGTGGTCTTGAGCGTGTTTTTCGTGCGCGAGGTCACGAGTTCGAAACCGACCACCATCAGTTTTATCTTTTTTCGCCCAGCAGTGAAGAAAAAAAGTGCGCGGGCTTGAGGCCCGCGTCTCGGCCCATGCAGCGCGACTGTTCTCTCTACTGGGAGCATGCAAAAACCCGACCAAGCCCACGCATAATATCAGCCTACAAGCCCACTTCCGTTGCCCAACAGCGCGCATCCACGGCCCAGTTTGTTGTCTCTCGCGGCCCATCAGCAAGTAAGCGGCCCAGCGGTGTAGGCAGCGGCCCAGAAGCGACCCAACTCGTTCCAGACGCGGCCAGAAAGCTCCAAACCAGCCTAGCGTGCTCCAGCCGACCCAGAACACCTCCGGACCGGCCCAGACGCGTCCAGCAAGGTCCAATCCGGTCTGACATGCTCCAGAAGCCCCGGTTCGAGTCCAATATGGTTCCCGAGGAGTACAACTCACCTACCGAAGGTCTGAGACGATCCGATGAGCTTGATGAGCGATTGGAGCACCTTGACAACTCGATTAGAATCGAGAAAGGCCAAGTCTAGCTGCCCATTAGACTTTGGTGTTCAGACGATCTCCATCAACGGAAATAACAAACGTCTCAGAGTCGGCAAAAGTTTTAAACCGTAAGTCCTAATCCTAATTATAGATTCTGCTGCGTTAGAATTTATTATTCAATAGATTTGAATGTGCACATTGTCGACGTTCCTAATAGAACCCAACATTTATTTGATTTGGTTTTGCTGTATTTGTGATTTCGATCCCAGTAGCGGGAGTTTATTATGGATAATTTGAGCAGATGGATGGTTTTATTTGGTTTGGTTCTGCTGTATTTGTGATTTTGATCCTAGTAGCAGGTTGATTGCATTTGATCTTGGTTTTGTCGAATTTATTTTCCGACTTCAAAGGCAGGGAGATGGGTTCATTCCGTCACGAGCAGGTTGATTGCATTTTATCTTGGTTTTGTCGAATTGATTTTTCGACTTCAAAGGCAGGGAGATGGGATTCATTCCGTCACGATCAGGTTGATTGCATTTTATCTTGGTTTTGTCGAATTGATTTTTCGACTTCAAGGGCCGGTAGATGGGATTCATTACAGCACGAGCAGGTTGATGGTTTTTTATTGGTTTGGTCTCGTCGAAATTATTTTTCGACCTCAGTGGCGGGTCGAGGGAGTTCATTCAGGGCAATTCACGAAATTAGGTCGTTTGGGTTTTGAGAGGATATACAACAGACTTGAATTTTAAATTTTGAACTGAGGGGCGATAGGAAGTGGTGGTCTAAGAGAGCTCGAACAGGATGATCGAAACACAACAGGCATAAGTTCAAATTTTCAAATTCAAGACTTTAGGGAGTGGTCATTCAGTTCTTGTTTTTCGACCTCATCAGCATTCTCGATTCTCAGTTTTCGACCTCAGCGGTCTCGACTCTCGGTTTTCGACCTCAGTGGTCTCGACTCTCGATTTTCGACCTCAGTGGTCTCGAGTCTCGGTTTTCTACCTCAGCGGTCTCGATTCTTGATTTTTGACCTCAGCAGTCTCGACTCGATTTTCGACCTCAGCAGTCTCGACTCTCGGTTTTCGACCGCAGTGATCTCTCGACTCTCGGTTTTTTACCCCAGCGGTCTCGACTCTCGGTTTTCGACCCCAGTGGTCTTGATTCTCGATTTTCGACCGCAGCGATCTCGATTCCCGATTTTCGACCTCAGTGGTCTCGACTCTCGGTTTTCAACCTCAGCGGTCTCGACTCTTGGTTTTCGACCTCAGCGGTCTCGATTGTCGATTTTCGACCTCAGCAGTCTCGACTCTCGGTTTTCGACTTCAGCGGTCTCGAATCTCAATTTTCGACCTCAGCGGTCTCGACTCTCAGTTTTCGAACTCAGCGGTCTCGATTCCTGGTTTTCGACCTCAGTGGTCTCGACTCTCAGTTTTCGACCTCAGCGGTCTCGACTGTCGGTTTTCGACCTCAGCGGTCTCGACTCTCGGTTATCGACCTCAGCAGTCTCGACTCTCAGTTTTCGACCTCAGCGGTCTCGATTCTCGGTTTTCGACCTCAACGGTCTTGATTCTCGATTTTTTACCTCAGCGGTCTCGATTATCGGTTTTCGACCTCAGCGGTCTCGATTCTTGGTTTTCGACCTCAGCAGTCTCGATTCTCGGTTTTCGACCTCAGCGGTCTCGATTCTCAATTTTCGACCTCTTGGATCGAGTTATGCTTACTCGACCAGAGTGGGGAGACTAGATGATGTATGATATTATACTACACCCGGTTTAATGAAGAAAACGAATATATATTGGAAGATAAGCCCGCATATGGACTAAGCATCACGTTATGGGCGAAGCCCAACTTGAGCCATAAAGGTACACTCCCCCTATAAAAGGGGTGCAAAGGTACCTCATTCTCTCATTCTCTATTCATCCCATACTACACTCTTTTTTGCTCTAGATCTGAGCACTGACTTAAGCATCGGAGGCCCGACGCCGGGGCCACCCCCGACGATGGGTTCTGCAGGTACGGAGGCCGTTCGAGTTGAAGGAGCCCGGGTGAAATATATTTCAGTTCAGCTATTGTAAGCCCAAACATGACATCCGCGGTCCAACTTCCCGGACATTCACCAAACAGGCCCCCTCCGACGGCCTCCACGGCAAATCAAGCGGCAACCGGGACATCTCCGGGCACCTCCACATGCCCGCGTTCATTCCGGGAGGCTATTACGGGAAGGAGAGATGGTGGCTCGGACACCCTGCGTTCGACGGCCAAGGAGTTCATGTTTGACGGAGATTATGAGCGCTCTTGCGGGACTATAATCCGCTCGGAGAGAAACAAAGTGAAGGTCCGATTCTCACAGGCCGATGCTGAAAACCCTTGCAGGTAAGTTAGCTAACACCCTGGTATTTAAGTTCACCTATTCTATCCCTCCCCCACGAGACATATCTGCTGGACTAGGTAAGTTGGGTTTTAAGTGTAGATTCTAATTTAAGTGGTATAATTTTAATCATCTTCTAGTCTCGTTTCATCTCCCCGAGGATTATAATGAGACTTGGCTTAAGACCTCTATTCCCGTATATGGATGCCCAGCTAGGGTATTCTAGTACTCCTTCAGGTTCAACCTGAAGACGGAGTCGCCCGTCGTCCCCGTGTGGTGCCTCTTCCTCGGCCTTCACCACACCTCTATGGTCGGGATTCCATCACCACACTTGCTAAGTGTGTCGGAAAACCGGTCCGCATTGATGCCCCGACTGCCCTCCAATCCAGGGCTAATATGGCGCGATTTTGTGTTGAGATTTATCTCAGAGTGGAGCCTATCCACGAGATTGAGATTGAGCAGGGTTCGGAGACCTTTGTTCAGCAGGCGATCTACGAGAAGATCCCCTCTTTCTGTTTCGCGTGCAGTCATGTTGGTCATATAGCGGTCGACTGCTATATCAGTGGCAATAAGCCACGACCCATTATGCCTTAGCATCGTCGTATGGCCCAGCCAGGACTCTCCAACAGCCGGAGGGAACCGAAGGGAACGGATAAAGGCCCTCTCCAGACGACTGGGTCCCCAAAGAGGGCCAAGGAAAAGGGCAAGGCAAAGATGGAAGCCACTGCTTAAACTGGGAAGGATGCTCATCCTGACCAGTCTGACCGGTTGGTCATATTAGGGCCCAAGGCCAAGGCCACGGGATTTATTCCCAGAGAGACATAACAGTCGGCCTTCAAGGCCAAACACTCGTTCTTTGTAGCCCTCTCTCCTGAGTCAAAGGATGAGGCTGACTGTCTTTCGGATCTTGGCCTTTTAGATGACGACGACCTTCTAGTATATGATCTAGAGCAGCCGGCCACCTCGTCCAGCGGCACGGCCATCCATTTATCTCATGATAGCATTCGTGATGCTGTTCCTTTGCCTGTCCACTCACTTAGCCAGGACTGCTCTCTGGAGATGAGGTCAGCTCCTGCCACCGCTTCCCCGAAAGGGGAATTGCCGCCTCACCTCCCCTCTGCTGAGATTGGGATTTCGACTGAGCATATAGCTCTCCAGCCACACTCTGACGGCGAGCACCCGAGTGCTCTGCCGGATGGAGTCTCTTCCCCTCCCCTCCCTGAGCAGGCATGCAGTCTTAACCGCGCTCAACACGACGTCTCGTGCGAGTGTTTTGCCTCCAGTGCTTTTGTGCACCATGACAGACAGGAGACACGTCTGGAGATGGGCCAGGCACCTAGTGTCAGTCTTGGTCAGACTGCTAAGCCTGATGATTCGCAGGCCACGAGCGTATTCCGACGGCGTTCCCCCTCGAAGACCAGACCCACACTGCGCATGACACAGCGGACTGTATCTCCGGCTCTTTGTCGATCCTCTTGCCACCTCTCCCCTCCTTCAGGTGGTTTGACTCAGCCTCGCCACAGGGGGAACCTGTTAGAGGTATGCTGTAAAAGCTGTGTTTTGCAGATTCTATAAATTCCATTTTGATCTGGCAATCGTGTTTCAGTCAAAGTACATATGTTTTCAGTTTATTTATTTATGCAATACATACTCCATGTCTTATATTGAGGTAGTGTGGTTCGAAGAGTTTCGAACAGAAAGATCACCTATCGGTTCCTTATAAGACTAAACTATTCGTTCGCAGTCTAGACTGGCAGTGAGACCCCACTTGGAAAAAGACTGTAGTGTATCCTCGATTCAGTTGGTCTTTGACTGAAGGATTACACTGACACTTATGTTAAGTGTTGAACAGGACCGCAGAAGGCAAAGGTTATGAGACTCACTGACCGTTGTTGTAACCTCGCCCTTTAGTGATTGATGCATTCTCTTAAGCTGTAATATAATATAAAATAGGCATATATTTGTATCTCTTATTTATTTGATTTACCAAGTGATTCTTATTCTGTTAGGATGACATACGAGGTATTGGTAAGTAAGAATAATTATATGATGTGCTATTATAGATTATTTACAGTCACTATGTTCCAGTGCGCTGGATTAATGACGTCCCCGAAATGAGCTCAGAAAGGAACACTATGTTAAACCCTGTAGGTAGACGATTGTCTGACATAATGGTTAAAGGCTGAGTGGTACTAATTTCGGAAATGAATAAGAAGTTGATTAATTATTTTGTCAGTAATTTAATTAATCAAAGGACGTTATATCTTAAACATAGGGAGGTAAATCGATCAATCGGATTAATATTATTTAATCATGGAGGCTCGATTTTATTGGTAAAATAGTGGCTAAATGGGGGGAGCAATAATATTATTCTAGTGGGATGTTTTATTATTTAATTCCATTAAATAGGAATTAATTTTATTCCATATTAATTAATTAATTAATTAGGAGAATAAAATTCCTACTAGAATCTTCTCTTGGGATTAGGAGACTTGGGAGTCTTCTAGAAGATGAAGATTAGTAGGATCTATATTTCCTACATTATATTATTAATTGGAGTAAAATTAGGCTTCCTAAATTAGGAATTAATTTTATTCCATGGTTATTAATTTAATTAGGAAAGATATTCCTACAAGGATCTTCTCTATTGTTAGGAGACTTAGGAGTCTTCTAGAAGGAGAGGATTAGTAGGAGATTTCCTTCCTACATTGAATTAGTATTGGAGTAGAATTAGGATTTCTAGACCTAATAGAATAAACCCATATTTAGCACCTCCTTAAGGTCCCTAATGGAGCCTATAAATACACCATGTCCCAACCTCTCCTATGAATGTTGTCTTGGCCGATTTTCTCTTCTACATACACGAGAAAATTACATCGTTCGAGAGTTAGGGAGATTCGATTAAACGTTCCACCAAGTTTAATTGGAATAGGTGTTTCGGTAATCCGTTAGAAGGCTTTTTGGTACAATTTATTCGAGCCTTTATAATTATATTTTCCGGTCATCATCATCACCTCATCGCCGCCCATCTGCCGCCGTGAGTGTTCGTCCGAAATCACCCACCGCCACCGGAAGTCGTCCACGCCCGGCCGATCGCAACCGTGAGCAACCACCCGCGACCGCGTCCAGCCAGGCCCGTCCAGCTCCCAGCAGCGACGCCCATCGCACGAAAGCCGACGTCCGTTCGTGAAACCCCACGCCGTCGCAAATCGCGCCAAGCGTCCCAGTAGCCGATCGCGCACGACCCCAGCAACGACCGACTGCTCGCTGTTGATCCCCAGTGCACGAACGTCACGCGTGCACCATCCGACCGCGCCCAGGAGTCTTGTTGCACCGCCCGCGTGCGTTCCATCTGCCAGCGCCAGTCCGCGTAGGAGTAGGAGTGCTGTCCGCTGCACGCGCGC
>CACSLK010002554.1:6885141-6911475 GCA_902706635.1 Striga hermonthica
TCCGACCGGTCAACGCTGTTGACTTTGCCGTGACGTCAGCTTTCTGGATTGGTCAAGTTTGTTCGATTCCGAGAAGATTTGATTTGCGGTCAACTGTCCGGGCCAGCCAGATCTACATAAATTTTAAGCAGTAAGTTTTCTTCATCAAACCTTTATATCCGCTGCGCATAGGTTTATGTTGAATGTTTGTCTGTGATTTGTGCATATCGAGATCCTCGTGGGTTCCAACATGGCCATCGGGCGAATCAACAGAGTCGAAAGACAAAGGGGGCGAGGAAGTCGGCAAGACCGAGGGGCGCGATGGCGATGGCGAGATGGCTGGCGTGCGCGGCACTCGCGAGGGTGGCGAGGACGCGCGAGAGTTGGGCAGCAGTAGCGGCGAGCGCGCATTGGCGCGCGAGTGGAGCAGCAGCGCGGGCGATGGCCTAACCCGCGTGGGCATAGGTATAGCGGGCGACGGCACGCACGCGCGAGGGAATGGTGGCGATGCGCAGGCGTGCGCGGGAGACGGCGCGGGTGGCAGCGACGTGCTAGACGCGGCACACGGACGGACAGCTTGCGCGATAGGTGCTGCGTCGGAGACAAGCGCGCGGGTTGCCGCGTGCCACGAGGAGTACGGATGCGAGGCGACGCACGCAGGCAGGCAGCGCGCGACGCATAGTGAGGCCGAGAGACTTAGGGCGTGAATGACTTGGACTTCAAGTAAATTGGAGTGCAAGTCAAGCAACTAGAAATATAGTAATATTAGGATTTTATTGCTTTCTAGTATTAGGATTTCTATTATTGCAAGATTTATGAGATCTAGTTTGATTAGGCTTAGATTTTTTTTATGCACCTATAAATACCTCATGTACTCTTCATAATTGAAAGTCTTGGAATGAAGTATTGAATTGAACAGTCAATTTAGAGAGGGGAACTTTATGTTCTAACGCGTGATAAGCAAGGCCATAGAGCGTGTTTACATACAGTGTCGAAAACAAGGCCATTAGAGCGTCTTGAAGTCACGGTGTCTAGGAGAAGGCCGATAGTGCGTCTGTTAGATACACCTATCGGGAGTAATCGAAGGCCCTGAGTGCGCGATTATTCACTACACCGTATAGACAAAAACACGATCTGTCATCATTGGTGCTTTCAATTAAGTTGAATTAAGTTAATCCACGACGTCAAGCACTGAGACCGAGCACGAGGACGATCACCGATCAAGGGGCACACGCGCATCGCGCTCTGACCACCATCATGACAAGCGGAGACGGCGAGATGGACGCGCGCACTAAGACCGGAGGCGCGAAGAGGACGACGACTGGCGATCGCATGCAACGTAAGCATCGCACGCGACACGCGATGAGCGGCGACCACGCCGCGATGACCGACGACGCGACGAGCGACGACATGAGGAACGCGTACGGCGTCATGACCACCACGAATACCGCGACAAACGGGCGAGTGCACGACCGAAAATTGTTATGCCCACGTTCACATGAACAGATCCGGATGCATGGTTAAGTCGAGCTGTGCAATTTTTTGAGATCAACGATGTGCCAAGGTATGAAAGAGTTGAAATTGTTTTTTATCATCTTGATGGAGAAGCAAACGTATGGTGGCAATGGGTTTTGCACAAGAATTTTGGAGAGCACATGCGTTGGAGGGATTTTGAAAGAGAGCTCATCACGAGATATGGCTCGAGTGACTACCACGATTACAATGAGGCTTTGTCTAGAATCAAGCAAGTTGGTAGCCTAAGGGAATATCAAAAAGAGTTCGAGCGCATTGCTAGTAGGGTGCGGGACTGGCCCGAGAGTGCTCTAGTGGGAACTTTTGTTGGAGGACTAAAGGCTGAATTAGAAGCATAGGTGAGGTTGGATAGGACAGGATCGATGCGAGCAGCCATGAAGTCGGCTAGATTGCATGAGGATCATCTCATTGCAGTACGGAAGGTGAGGCCGAGCGACGTGCGCACGAAAAATAAGCGCACGCACGCCACGACTGAGGAACAAGCGGCGCGAACCGAGAACAAGCCGATGGGCGAAGCTGTTCGAACAACGAGCAACATACGACGACTTACGGATGAAGAGATACAGCGACGACGAGAAAAAGGTCTTTGTTATTCGTGCAACGAGAAATTCACACCAAGCCACAAGTACAAAGGTAAGGAGGTATTTCTGTTGGAATTTGAGGAGGAAAAGCCGCAGGAGGAATCCTTTTTGCATATGGTTAAAAGCAAAAAATGTGGTCCGAAGATGATCACATTCACGGCTGAAATTAAAGGCAAACTGGTGGAGGTATTGGTTGATAGCGGATCTACGCTAAACTTTATTGATGAGGAGCTGTCTAAAGAGATCGAGATTCCATTCACAAAGGTTAAGCCTTTTGGAGTCAAAGTAGCAAACGAAGAAACACTTCGAGGGGATACTCTTAAAAGGTGTAAGGATGGAAGCTCAAGGTCAAAAAATGAAAGTGGATCTATATGCCTTGCCATTGAAGGCGACTGACGGAGTACTTGGATGCCAGTGGTTGGTGACTCTTGGTCCAATCACAACTGATTATTGGAGAGGAACTATGGAGTTTGGAAGATCGAATAAGAGGGTTAAGTTGAGGACTGAGGATCCAGAAGAGTCACCTGACGAGGATGAAGATGATGGTCGAGTTTGAAAGCTGAATTTTCTTATCCTTGGGGACAAGGAAAGTCTTGAAGAGGAGGGGAATGATACTGAAGTAGAAGTCAATGCCGGCAGGGCCAATGAAATTAGGGAGCTGAAATGCGAAAGTGGTGCATCGGGCCTTGTTGCGCACAATTGGGCGACTAGCGGCAATAGCGCGCCATGGACGTGGGACAAATGCGGGGCAACGCTGGGTGCACGCGGGCGCGCGACAGGCAAGCAGCGCACGGGAGTTGGCGGCACGCGCAGAGCAGGGAGCGACGGGTGTGCGGGGCGCACATCGCGCGCGAGTAGAACACACGCGGGCAATGGCCTAGTCTGCGAGGGCATAGAAGTGGTAGGCGCGCGACGGCACACGCGCAAGGCAGCTGGCGGGAGCGCAAGGCGCCCAACGGCGTGCGAGTGGAGCTCATACGCGGGCACACGCCTATACGCGATAGGCATAGGAGAGGAAGGCAGCGCGCACGCGCGCGAAAGGATCGGACGCGAGCTGGGTGTGCGCATGGGCCGCGCGTGCGACATGGGCGCGCGAAGCCTAGTACGCCGAGGACTAGGAGAGCGCGAGGCGGCGCGCATAACACGCGTACGTGTGAGGCGGTCGAATAAAGTTGGGACCTGGAGTTCAAGTAAATTGGAGTGCAAGTCAAGCAATTAGAATTATAGTAATATTAGGATCTTATTACCTTATTGCTTTTAATTATTGATTTAGGAGATCTAGTTTGATTAGGCCTAGATTTATTTTATGCACCTATAAATACCTCATGTACTCTTCATAATTTAAGGTCTTGGAAGGAAGTATTGAATTGATGAGTCAATTTAGAGAGGGGAACTTTATGTTCTAACGTCTGATAAGCAAGGCCATGGAGCGCGTTTACATACAGTGTCGGAGAGAAGGCCATTAGAGCATCTTGAAGTCACGGTGTCTAGGAGAAGGCCGATAGTGCGTCTGTTAGATACACCTATCGTGAGTAATCGAAGACCTTGAATGCGCGATTAGTCACAACACTGTATAGACAGAAATCCGATCCGTCATCACGCGCACCTTGCTTCTGCTATCCGTGTCTCGCGCGTCCTCGCCACCCGCACGAGCGCCGCGCACTCCTACTCCTACTCGGTCGAGGCCTTTGCCTGCGTCGCCCCACGCATCGCTGCCCGCGCATAATGCGCGCTTGCGCCCCGACTTCCGCGCATCCCAACCATCGCCTGCACACCTGCTGCCTGCGCGCCCGCGTACTTCCCGCACATCCCGTGTGCGTAGCTTGTTCGCCCAATCGTGCGCATTAAGGGCCGATGCGCACCTTTTGCATTTAGCCCTTCGCTAGACTTGCCGGTGTTGAACTCCACTTCCATATCATTCCCCTTCTCTTTAAGACTTTCCTTGTCCCCAAGGATAAGATAGTTCAGCACATCCACATCACTGTCGATGTCCTCCTCAATAGGTGAAATACCTTGATCCTCGGTTCTCAACTTAATGCGCCTCCCCGGTCTACCAAACTCCATCCTTCTCCATCTATTGTCGGTCGTAATGGGCCCAAGTGTTTCCAGCCATTGTACCCCCAACACGATATCAGTTGCCTTAAGTGGTAAGGCATAGAGATCAATTTCCAACTCCTGATCCTGGGCTATAATCGGAACCTTCTTAAACAATTGATTACCTTGCAGTTCATGCCCATTGGCCACCTTGACCCCAAACCTTTTGAATTTGGTGGGTTCCAGCTTCAATCTCTTGGCTATTCCTTCGTCAATAAAATTTAAACTCGATGCACTATCCACCAATACTTCTAGCAACAAATATTTTATCTCGGCAGTGAATCTGATCATCTTAGGACCACGCTTTTTGCATTTAACCACATGCAACAAAGACTCCTCCTGTGGATTTTCCTCCTCACCAATACAATCCTCCTCAAATTCTAACAAAAACACTTCCTTACCTTTGTACTTGTGGCCTGGCGTGAATTTTTCATTGCACGTGTTGCATAGGCCTTTTTCCCTTCGCCGTTGCATGTCGTCGTCCGTAAGCCGTCGCACATTGCTCGCTGTTCGCACCACCTCTCCCAAAGGCTTGCTCTCGGTCCGTGGTACCTGCACCTCGGTCGCGGCGTGCGTGCGCCTAGGCGCCCCGCTCACGTCACTCGGCCTTGACTTGCGTACCGCTACGAGATGATCCTCGTGCAACCTCGCCGATTCCATGGCTGCTCACATCGATCTCGGCCTATCCATTCTCACCTTAGCCGCCAATTCAGCCTTCAATCCTCCAACATACGCCCCAACTAGCACACTCTCGGGCCAATCCCGTGCCCTACTAGCAATGCGCTCAAACTCCTTTTTCCCGCAAACTACCAACTTGCTTTATTCGAGATAGAGCTTTATCATAATCGTAATAATCACTAGAACCAAACCTTGTAATGAGCTCCCTTTCAAAATTCCTCCAACGCATGTGCTCGCCATGATTTTTGTGCAAGATCCATTGCCACCACACGTTTGCTTCTCCATCAAGATGATAAGCAACAAATTGAACTCTTTCGTACCTTGGCACATCGTTGACCTCGAAGTATTGTGTTGCCCGGCTCAGCCATGCATCTGGATCTACTCCCGTGAACGTGGGCATGATGATCTTGGGTTGCGTATACGTCCGTTCTTCTCGTCGTTCATCGCGGTAGTGATCGTCGTGGTCGTGACGTCGTGCACGATCCCTGTGCCGTCGTTCGTCGCGTCTTCGGTCCTCGCGGTAATAGCGCCGATCATTGTGCGCTCGTGATGCGTGCGTTATGCGTGTGTGGTGTGACGCCAGCGATCGCTGGTCGTCCTCATGCTCGGTCCCCATGCTGCTCGACGCCGTGGTGGACCGTGCCTCGCGACTCCGTCTTGGTCGGTGCGTCATGCGCTCGAGCTACCCGGCCAGATCATGGACCATAAGCTCGATCCTTCCCATGTTCTCGTTGGTAACGTGTTGGCTTTCTCCAACGGTTTTCAGACTGTCTTCCAAAGCTTGGATTCTTTCACGGTTTGACATCATAAATCTCTCTTTTTTTAAGACTCTATGAATAAAACCAAAGACAACTAAGACAACACTTTTTTTTTTTACTCTCGACAAACCCACGAAAAAATCAAAAAAAAAAGAAGGAAAAATCGAACCAAAAATTCAAACAAAAAAGAAAAGAAATTCGACCCCTCAGCAAAAGGCAAACCGAAAAAATAAAAAGATAGATAGACAAAAACTTTGATCAGCACCTCTCAACGAAAACACCAATGATGAACGATCGCGGTTCTTGTCTATTTGGTGTGAGTAATCGCGCACTCAGGGCCTTCGACTACACACGATAGGTGTGACTAACAGACTCTCTCAGGGCCTAGTCTTAGACACTGTGACTTCAAGACGCACTAATAGCCTTCTCTCGGGACACTTGTATGTAAACACGCACTACGGCCTTGCTTAACACACGAAAGAACACAATGTTCCCCTTTCTGTTCACTCATCAATTTTCTGGTCTCCCAATAATGAAGAGGTACATGGGTATTCATAGGTGCATAAAATAAATCTAAGCCTAACCAAACTAGATCTCCTAATTCTATAATTAAAAGAACCAAGGAAATAAAATCCTAATACTACTATAATTATTCTTGCTTGACTTGCACTCCAAACTACTTGTTCTCCAAGTCATCTCCTCAAAACTCCATTCTCCGCCTCTTATGCGTGCGTGTCGGCCGCGCGCGAGCCATCGCGCGCCGCCTCCGCTATTCCTACAACCATGCGGCATGGGTCGCCTACCTCGCACGCGCGCGCCTTTGCGCGTGCCCAGTCTGCGCCGCCTTCACCTTTCGCGTGTGTGCACGCCCGTCCTATGCCCTCGCGGATTAGGACGTCTGCGCTTCCGCCCCACTCGCGCGCCCTTGTGCACGCCTTGCTTCTGCTGTCCGTGTCTTGCACGTCCTCGCCACCCGCACGAGCTTCGCGCACTCCTACTTCTACTCGGTCGAGGCCTTTGCCCGCGTCGCCCCACGCGTCGCGTCCCGCGCACAATGTGCTTGCGCCCCGACTGCCGTGCCTCCCAACCATCGCCTGCACACCTGCTGACTGCGCGCCCGCGTACTCCCCGCACAGCCCGCGTGCGTAGCTTGTTCGCCCAATTGTGCGCATCAAGGGCCGATGTGCACCTTTTGCATTTTAGCCCTTTGCTAGACTTGTCGGTGTTGAACTCTACTTCCGTATCACTGCTGTCCAGCGCTGCGCCCGCGCGCCCGTCCCTACGCGCGTCTGCGCGCGCGCTCTGTTGTGCTGCGCCTACGTGCGCTCGTGTGATGAGGGAATCGGTGATCGCGGTTCTTGTCTATTTTCTTGTGAGTAATCGCGCACTCAGGGCCTTCGACTACACATGATAGGTGTGACTAACAGACGCACTACGGCTGTAATACCCCATTTGATTATGGGTTATTTGAGAATAATTATTGATCAATTATTGTTATTATTGTTTGTCATATTATTATTATTGCGTATTTATCATTACTTGTCTAATTGCCTAATATTATTATTAAATAAGACGTGTATTATATATATATATATATATATATATTTGTACGGTTGTTTATGAATATTTTGGGATTAACATTTTTACATTGTTATTATTATTATCCTTATTATTTGTATAAATGTTATAAATTGCTTATTATTAAATAAATATTGTATGATATACATATATATTATAAGTCGTGTATCGTCATTTATCGAATCGAAAGAATTCTTGTTATCGCGTTGTATTATACGGCCCATTTGGATTTAATTTTCCAGCTCGTTTAAATTCTAGCCCAATGTAATATTTTTTTTAGCCCAAATGATTGACTAAGGTTGGCCCAAATCCTTAATTAAATTCATCTAGCTTATATGAGTAATTTCTTGGCCTTTTTGCTATTTTATTTGCAGCCCAAATTAATTATTAATTCTTGGCCCAATATAGATATATTACAATTGGCCCATTTCTTTTCTATTAGTCTTGGCCGAGAGAACTAAATCGCACGAACTCCTTCTTCTTCTCAAGCACAAGACCAAGTCTTCCTCTTCGATTTATTGTTGCGATTTTTGGGGAGATAATCCATCCGCACGTTCACAACTCTCTTGTCTATGTTATATCGACTGGAATAGACCTTAGAATCGTTCAACTATATCCGCTATCTCTCAGTTCATCTCAAATCGCAACCTGGTTTAAGAAAACAATAAATAAATAAATAAAATTGAAACTGCCATTTTGTTTCCGGCGAGCTTCGTTCACCGGCGACCACAGCAGTAACTTTCGAGTAGTCCTGTCAGGCCAGAAGTTGTCCTGTCCATCCACGGACCTACTACAGCACTGACCGCGAGCCGACGTCCCCCGACCCCGAACAGAAGACCTCTGGCGTCCTCACCGACGAGATCTTCCACTTCCAGCCAACGTCGCGTTTTTCCGAGCAGCCTCAGCCCCGAACCTTCCTCGCCACAGCAGTTGTCCTTCGTCGAAGTTTTCGAGTTCCGTCGAGACCCCGTTCGTTTGTTTGTACGTTCGGTCGTTCGTCTGTTTGTTTTTAATATTCCCGAAGACGGGTATCTTTTTTCGAAACCTCCTCATAGATTGTTATTCAGAATGATATCGTTTGTTTATTTTCGTTCGCTTTAAATTGTTTCGTTGGGTTTTGAATTTGGTTTATTTGTCAATTCATGTGTTCGTTATTTATTTTGTAAGTTCGTGGATTATTCGGGGATGATTGGAACTCTCGATTTCGTAGAACCGAGTATCAAAATGTTGTTGTGGTTATTTCAATTTGTTTCAGAGTCTCGATATCGTGTTGCGAGTTTTCGTTTTATCGTTCGTTGGTTTCGAGCTTTGATTGTCCTTTCGTTTTTCCGAACAAACCCGATCTTTTTATATGAGTTTTTCAAACTCTGATAAAGTGGCATTTTCGAAATGGGTGATCTTCCCGAACCTGTGCTGTGTTGGAGTTTTGTTGTGAATTTGGTCGTATATTGCTCTGTTATTTGCAGCTTCTGTTCAGTTTTCAGTCAATTCATTAGGCGGGTCGTGCAGTGGTTGCTGTGCTAAAATTTACGTTGGAGGTCTTGGGTTCGAGCCCAGCCTCTGTGTGGTAACTATATTTTTTTTTTATCTATTTTGAGTCCAGGATTTCAGTAGGCACGCGGGCCATGTTTGGCCCGATTCTGTCCCGCGAGCGGCCAGTATTCCTCAGCTGCCTTCGCCCGCGAGCCCCTCTCCCCAGCCCGAGTTGTCCAGCCTATTAATAGGCTTTATTTTCCATCCCACTTTACCTGATTTTGGCCCAAATCGCGCGTGTTTCGGCCCAAGTTGGCTTTTAAGCTAACTTTGTGTTCCGTAGCCCGTTTTTAATACCGATTCCAATTTTAAAAATATTTTTTTTTAAAAAAAAAAATGATAAAATTTTAAAAAATTATTTTAACTCGCGACACTCCAATTTTATTTCGAGTCATATTCTTTTAAAAATGTGAGAGTTCCAAGTCCACGAAAAATCCGATTAAAACCCTTAAGTCTTAATTTCGATTAAGTGTGAGTTTTATGTTAAATTCGAATAGTGAGATAGATCATTGATATTTTATCTCTCTTAAATGTATGTGTTTAAGGAGTCGAGCCCTCGACCTACATAATTGATTTCGTGTGCAATATTTTACCGCGATTTCCAGGTAGGTTTTATTTGAAAAATTTGTTGTGTCATAAATAATTTCCTTGTTGTTGGGTTGGTATGATCAATGCATGCTTGTAAATTTGTGTAACCTTCGATGTGAGCTGGATGTCCTTCGAATGGTTGTCCCCGTCGTTGAGAGCTGTATGTCCTTCGACGGTGCCCTTGTGTGGCAATCTCCCTAAGTCCTAATGATAGGCCATACCGTTGAGAGCTGTATGTTTTTCGGTATGCACTCCCATTGTTGAGAGCTGTATGTCCTTCAATGGCTAATGATAGATGTGCACATGAGTGAGGTTATTGGTGTATTGATTGGAGATGTGACATGTTGAATTAATTTATATTATGTTGTTATTTACGTGCATAGTGGTGAGCACTACTGTTTCTATTTGTGCTCATCCCCACCTCCTCTTCATTGATGCAGGTTAGTATTGTGGGCACGGCAGAGGAAGGTGAGTCACTACAAGAAAATAGAGTTTTAGTGAAGAATTTTGTTGTCACTGTGTTGTCACTATATCTACTATCACTACATCTACAATTATTGTCACTATATCTACAATTGTTGTAGATATAGTGACAATAATTGTAGATATAATGACAACAACTGTAGATATACTGACAGTAGATTTAGTGACAACATAGTGACAAAAAAATTCTTCACTAGAACTCTATTTTTTTGTAGTGAGTGGTGGTCATATATTTGATATTGCTTCCGCCTATTTGAATTAATTATTGTTATCTATGATTTTCGAATAATGAGTATCGAATTATTGATAGGGAGTGAAATCGCTAGTATTTATGATTTTGAGGAACCTGTTTGGGAGTTACATTTATGATATTAATTGAAATTATTTGGGAAATGAGTAGCGCCACTATGTGTTTTGAAATAAATTTTGAAAATTTCATTCTGATTTTTAGAAAAAAAAAGTGGGGCGTTACAACGGCCTTCTCCTAGACACGTGTGACTTCAAGACGCTCTCAGGGCTTTCTCTCCGACAGGATTTGTATGATAAACACGAACTAATGGGCTTGCTTAAACACACGAAAGAACACAATGTTCCCCTTTCTATTCACTCATCAATTCTCAACATGTTGAATAATGAAGAGGTACATGGGTATTTATAGGTGCAAAATTAAATCTAAGCCTAATCAATCTAGATCTCCTAAATCTTGCAATAATAGAAATCCTAATACTAGAAAGCAATAAAATCCTAATATTACTATAATTTATAAAGACTTGACTTGCACTCCAATTTACTTGAAGCCCAAGTAATGCGCACGCTTAAGAATCTTAATTAGCCGCCTCATGTGCGCGCGCCTTCGCGGCGCTACTCCTTATCGCGCGAGGTAACCCGCACGCGTGCCTTGCATGCCGCCCTCTCGCCTAGTCCCTCGCGGCTTAGGCTTCGCGCGCCCGCTCTCCACGCGTCGCCCCACTCGCGCACCTGCTGGCCACCGACTTCCTTGCGCGCGTGCGCACCATCGCCCGGTACTCCTATGCCCGCTCGGTCGAGGACGTCGCCCGCGTCACTTCCACTTGCGCTCCCAACGCGCCCCTTCAGCTCTCCGCATGACTCCCAGCGCGTCCCGCCAACGTCTGCGCGCTGCTTGCCTGCCGCGCATCCGTTTGCACCCCTTGCTGCCCTGCGTTCGTTCCACGCCCAAGGCGCGCTATTGCTCGTTGCTCAATTGCGCGCATCATAGCCCGATGCGCGCCATACGCATATTACCTCTCCATCTTCACTAGCCTTGCCGGTACTGATCTTCACTTCCGTATCATTCCCCTCCTCTTCAAGACTTTTCTTGTTCTCAAGGATAATGAAATTCAGCTTTCGGACTTGACCATCACCTTCATCCTCGTCAGGTGACTCGCCTGGATCCTTAGTCATCAACTTAACCCTCTTACTCGATCGCCCAAACTCCATAGTTCCTCTCCAACAATCAGTTGTAATTGGACCTAGAGTCTCCAACCACTGGCGTCCAAGTACTACATCAGTCGCCTTCAATGGCAAGGCATACAGATCCACTCTCATCTTCTGACCATGAGCTTCCATCTTTACACCTTTGAAGAGAATATCCCCTCGAAGTGTTTCTCCGTTGGCTACTTTGACTCCAAAAGGCTTAACCTTTGTGAATGTAATATTGATCTCTTTGGATAGCTCCTCATCAATGAAGTTCAGCGTAGATCCGCTGTCAACCAATACCTCCACCAATTTACCTCTAATCTCAGTTGTGAATGTGATCATATTCGGACCTTGCTTTTTGCACTTAACCATATGCAACAAAGAATCCTCCTGTGGCTTTTCCTCCTCACCAACACAATCCTTCTCAAATTCCAACAGAAAGACTTCCTTACCTTTGCACTTGTGGCCTGGCGTGAATTTTTCGTTGCACGTGTAGCATAGGCCCTTTTTCCTTCACCGTTGCTGTAGCGCCCCATTTATTTCAGATTATTTTGAGATTATTATTTATTTATTAATTATTTCGGCTCGATTAGTTAATTTTTATGTGATTATATGCTCATATGTGCTTAAGCGAATATATTTTCTTATTGGGCCGAGTAATTAAATTAATTTTCGAATCGAGTACTGAACCGAGTCAGACTTTTAAATTTTAATTTATGCACTAAGGACAGGGCCCATAACCATGCACACGTCCTCGGCCCGTGCACCCGCTCCCCCAAGCCGTGCACCCTGCAAACCACCCGACCTGTCACCTCTTTTCTCTCTTGTGCATGCATGTGCATGACATTTTAATTTTGAAAGATGAAACATCTTCCTCACTTGAAAAACAGATTTTAATTCTATTTTAATTCTTCATTATGGGCATGATCAAGTCTTGAGGAAGTTACAACCTATGGCTTTAAATGAGAGAAGACCACCCTCTCTTTCTCTCCCTCACACCCCACACATTTTCTCCATCTTCTCTCCCTCTCCTATCTTGTAAAAATTTAGAATTTTCTCCCTCCCTCTTACTTCATATTTCGCTGGAAATAATCACCGGAGCACCGCCTCGCATTGCCCGTGCGGCCTCCACCGGCACCACCGCCCACGCGCACCGCACGCCCCGTGCACATACATGATGCCAACGAGCTGCTCCCCACGACCGTCGCACATTCAAGCTCCCTCCATTCAATATCCAGCGTTCCTTTCACAAGCGACCTGGAGTTATCGTCACTTGATGTGCGAGCCACCTTCGACGGCGAACACGCGGACGATTTCCCCGCCCGTAGGACCAATCGAGCCACGATCGCACCTCGTTTCGTCATCCCATTTTGGTGTTTAGTATATTATGCTAAACTCGAATATTTCTTTGGGTTTATATGTTAAATTATTGGTTATTATATATTTATTGAATTATTTGATTTTATAGGATATTATATGATAATTATTAAATTGTGTTGTATTAGATCTATAAGGTTTAGTAGTGAACCTTTAAGGTCTGATCGAATCTCGTGGCTAAATCTTGGATTATGGAACACCTTGCTGTCCTCAGCACAATAGTCTTGACCTTGTGCAATTTAGACTTGTAATTTTCGAGATATGAATTTTTGAAGTTGGTGTCATTTGTGAAAATGGTTAAATGCATGATAAATTGCGTAGTGATCCAAAAATTCTGAATTTTTTATATTTTAGTCCTGTGATGTATATTGACTTCTTGTATAAATTTCATACTTTTTAGAATTGAATTAATAGGGTAAATAACTATATGTTCATTTCGGCAGAATATTCAATAAATCATATCAAATAGAGTTTTCATTATAAATGCATGAAACTTGGTTATTGTACCTATTTTATGTAATATTTGATCCAGTAAAATTATAAGAAAATTTCTGATTCAATAAGTTGTGTTTTTGTGAAAATCGGGTTTTTGGCTGAAAGTTGTTTTAATTTTCAGAAATTACATGTTGATGTTTTAAGCCTGGAATTTTTATATGTTGATGTAATCATGATTTAGTATTTATGATAAAAATTTGATATCTTGAAACATTGATATGATCAGATGTTAAATTTGTGTCCATAAATGCTGATTATTTTCATTGAGTTGTTATAAATGGCACACTTATGTTTTGAAACTGAAAATTTGTGAGTTTTCTTCGTTCAGCATGTAATATGATGTGTTCAATTTTTGGTTTAACAATTTTCTAGAATGACTAGTCATTTGATAAAGTGTTCTACTTCTCCTAATTTCCCAAAAATTCGTTCACATTATCCAAGTGTGAATTTTTGTGTAAATTTGCTGATAAAATGTTACATTGTTGTTGAATGTTATGTGCTTAAGTTTTGGAGTCAAACTCTCGGTTGGATTTTGAGATAACGGAGAGATGGCCTAAGTAGTGCCGACAGCGCCCTGCACCGTGCAAGCTAAGTCCGTAATCAGACCTTCGGACTTTTTCCCGAGCCTTTTGACCTTAGTTGACCTTTGACTGTTTATTTGACTTGGTCAACTACTATTTGACTATTATTTGTTTTTCCATACTTGGTCCCGAGTTGAGTCAGTGTCCATAACTCCACGAGATTTTCCACAAGCCACTTAGTTGAAACGTTTCAACTAAGTCTATATGTTCGTTGGATTATTAGTAATCGGGAGGCTATCTTGCTTTCGTGTAGGTGCTTTGAGGTGTTGACCTCTCTACTTACCGAGCCTCGCCTTTTGTGTTATTGCTATATCCAGGTGGGTACAGTTTGTGTATCTATAATTATCGCATTTCATTATTTCGTATAAATGTTCATTTCGATAGCTTAAGTATGCCTGAGAACCATAGTCTAGTGTGTTACACCGCCAGGAACGTCTTCCCTATAGTGCCTTTGATGAATGCGAAAACAGTGAGAGATCACCTGATCCGTGTGTGAGTTTCGGGGGGTGACGCCTTGATCCGTGTGATGTTCGGGGGGATCCTATTGGCTCCACTGTCTCTTGGAAATGATCCTTTAGCCCATGTCGAGCTAGGGTGGGAAGGTTTCCGGTTACACCTTGTCGATGTCTGATCGGAAGGTTGTTGTATGTACATAGGAGGTTTTGCAATAGGGCCGATTAGGGATTTAGACATGGATTCTATGCATACTTCGATTATGGTTTGGATCTTTATGCAAAATATACTATGCGATATTGGTGAGCATAGTGGTTTTGCTCACCCCCATTATTTGTTTTGTCCTCTTGTTTTCTCTTTCTATCTTTAGGTTGAGCGTTGTTGGCGGCGGTGGCGAGAGACGAACAAGTGGTGGTCATTGGATCGTCATGTCTTTGCTTCCGCATTTATTGTTTATGTCTTATTATTATTTATGATTTATGTCGCTTCCGCTAAAACATTTTGAACATATTTACGGGATTATGTTAGAAATTGAACTTGGTTTTGAAAGCCTATTATAACTTGGTTTGAATATCATGTTGTTGGAAATGCATGTGTAGATGCTCGTACTTGTTTTGATTCGATATTTTGTTGATAGTTAAGTAGCACTCGTTTAAGTCTTAAATTTTAATTCGGTAAACTCTTTAAAATAAAACGGGGCGTTACAGTATGGTATCAGAGCTAGTCTGCGTTTCTATAGACTATCTCTAGTGTTATTGTGTTATTGTGTTTAATAACCATTTGACCACTCGCTTTCGTCTCGCCGCGCCAACTCAAGGTATGAGTTTTTTTTTATCTTATTTGGGGCTTAGGATTATCCACCTTGTCATGTTTCGAATTCTAGTTTTATTGGGTGAACTCTAGTCGCAACTGGGACTAGTTATAACTCTAGAAATTTCTCTCTACAAGTTGTAAGATAGCACCTTGTGCGAGCTATCTCGTTAATAGTTGAGATTTGCGTATATGCACCGTAGCTTTTCTGGTGACCAAGCCTTATTGAGATTAGACAATCGAGAAGTTCTGAATGTGCGGGATCACTCGAACGTCTGAGGTAGCTGACAAGTAGATCGAAAGAGCAGTGGTGGAATCCAATCATTGGAGTGCGATGAGTGTGATTTAAAGCTTCGAACGAGTTGTCAATCGATGCCAAAGAGCTCTGTTGGTCGATGGAGTGTTGCTAATACGACTCCCGAGGATGGCAAGATCTCGAGGAAAGCAATGGCTACTGTTACTGCGTGGGTTACGAGCGTTGACCGTGAAGGCCGACAGTTGATGGGATGACCCCATAAACTCAAGTGGATCCAGCGTGCTGATTACACCGAGTCCTAACTCGACCAATCCGTTATCGTTCGCTATATCGACTACTGTAGTGGAGACCATAAGAGGATCTTGCTGTTTCATTTCAAGTACGAAAGAAGGAGAATCATCACCGAGGAATGCTTCCCTTGGAGTTGTCGTGATTGCATATAGTGGATAATTGATCTAGAAATCGAGATCGTGTATTGTCTTGTAATTGTTTCATTTCTATGTGTTATCATTTAGCCGGTTGTGCAATTTTTGTGTTTTATGTGTTTAGCTAACTTTGTTTAGAGGATTTGTATACAAATAAGGGTAAGCAGTCTGTTTCTGCTAGACCTTATTTGTTGCAAGGTTGGTGTTGTAGTTTGCGATAAATATGAGTCCGTGTAGTCGGAAATGCGAACGTCATCGCAATTCTCTATGGTACCGTAACCTGGAGGCCAATGTCGTCGCAATTCTCTATGGTCGTGATCGACTTGTATGTGGCACCGGAGATAGTTTTCTCTTAACTGGAGTCGTTGTTGAGTGCGAAGAAGGTGTTGTACCTCATAAGATTATGAAGGATCTTTTAAGGAGGGTAGTGGAGCCTAGAGTAAGAGCATCGTGAAGCATATAGCCTCTTATATCTTGAACTTGTGTTTCGTTGTAAACATTGACAAGTTTTTGTTCTTTTACTTCCTTTTGGCCTTCGAGAGAAATTATTCACTTTATTGGACTTGTGCAAAGCCTTTGAAAACCTTTGTCCTTGTTTTCTTGTTCGCTTGGAGGTTCAAGATCAAGTTTTGCGATCTGATGTATCAATTAAGACAGGTGTTTCCAGCTTTCTACTTGTCTTATATCATCCTTTCAATTGTGTTTGGATATTCCATTCATCCGAACCAAATTTATTTAATCATCATCAAGATCGAGTGGGACAAATTATGAGTCACACCAATCATTCGGGAGTACCAAAGAGCAGTCCAGAGAATCAACAAAGAAGGCCACTAGACAAGCGAGGTGAGTTACAACCAACCTGAATACCGGAGGAGCCGATATGTTTCATGGCAAAGAATGCTGCACATCAACAACCATAAACCTAACCGATGGACAAGGAAGGATGATCAACTACTATCACAAGGTGAAGACATGTTCAAATCAATTGAAGACAACTGCAAAATCCTTGGAGAAAGAATCGAGACACGATGTACCATCAACAGAAGATCGAGGAGTTGACGTATCAAAACATACTCTGGAACCCGATGAGAATATCTGCAGTCGGATAGTGATTCTTTCGCGCTATGTAACGGAATGACGACTACGACGGAATGTTTGGTGGTAATTCTGCAGCAACGTCGGATTCTATCTCTAACAACGTCAAGATGTAGCGGAAATACTCGAAGACGGGATCGAGGTCCTTTCGATAAAAGAAGCCTTTCGCCTAGACCTTGAGATGTAAACACTGGGCCGTGCAGATGAGTAGAGCTCGTTTAGGACTGCTGGCACGATTAGCTACCGATGGAAGAGCTGACGTGATGGCCGACGCTATTAGTCGGAAGAGCCGAAGTGAGCTAGCTAGTTGGTGTCTCGGAAAGACCCGCAGACCTAGTACCATTCTCGACTAGAGAGCCACATTAGATTTTCTTTGAGGATTTCTGCCTATTTCTAGCATTTGGTCTTTTTGCGTGTTAGAGTGTGTTGTTCGAATAAGGCAGTGGACTTGGAACTTGGTATTATGCCCTGTTATTCTTGAGACATTGAAACTTTTGAATTTGAGTAAAACCAAAAGGCTTGTTTAGAATGAACCCCATTTGTACACATTTTGTGGAAAAAAAATCTTCTCTTCCTATTACCTTAGCCTATGGGAAATCCAGAAAATATTCGTATTGAGAAAAACCATGGATTAAATTTTCTTGTCAAAACCTTGAACCGATCGCCGACCTTGTGGAGCCACACGAAGTGGTGGTTGAGCAGGCACGCTCATGCTGAGAGACGTTAGGCACTGCAGGGCCGACCGTTGACTCGCACGAAGGCTGCAGCCATCATCACCGAACTCAGGAACTCTCCAGGCCTGCGTGTACGACCAAACTTTGACCTTGCGACTGGTCTCTGAATAGGTGCACGTGAGCATCCTGGCGCCCTGCATATGCAGCGCCTGCGAGCGTGTCGCCTCTCGGAGGATAGTGCATTAAAAATTCAAACGTCTATTTTTCTTTTGGACGGTTTGACCACCGAGAGTGCCAAGTACCACCGTACCGCGTTTGCATCCTTGATCGATAGTGTTGATAAGGAAGCATAGTCGATAAGTTTCCTATGCCTATGCGAGGATTCCTCGAGATGGCGAGATATGGGACTTGTGTTGCCAGTAAACGGAGCCATGATGGGCTACGTTGGTGTCGTAGAATTGTGTGTCGTAAGTATGAGTATAGCGGGGCTATATTGTGTGCATGGTTGCACATTTACCGTGACTAACGCTTCGGCAGTAAGTCACGGGTGTGTCGAGATTGAGGGTAAGTTTTCGGCGTGACCCGGGCACCATGCTGAAACTCAACTTCACGTATCGACCACGATTGTTTGACCGATGATCTCAGGTCGAGGCACTATGAGACCTGTTGAGGTCGTGTGTGCATGTTGTGTGATACGTTTTGTGATTTTTCACCTTGGGTGAGCCGTTTTGTGTTTTGTATATCGAACGGGTATCCAGATGGTACCATTCGAGTTTCCCTTTTGTATGACTAGAGGGTTGATATACCTTAGTTTGGGGTAATGAGGATCCGCTGTCGTTTGCGGTTAGTCCTTTGAGATCCTTACTCAAGTCGGTGACTTGGATTATCGGCTAGCTTTACCACCAGATTTGTCAGGGGTGCATGTTGTGTTCATGTCTCGATGTTGCGTAGAGATGTGCATGACCCGGACTAAGTGGTGGACTTCGGCGAACTGCGGTTCGAGCGAGACCTTACCTCTGAGAAGGTACCAGTGGCCATTTTGGACCAGGGTGTCTATCAGCTGAGAAATCGGGCAGTAAGCCATGGGAAGGTGCGGTGGGGCTGACATGACAAGTCTGAGATGACTTGAGGGATGGATGTCGAGAATAGGGGGAGATTCCCTAACTTATCGTTTTGAAAGTCTGTTTATTCTGTTAGTTCGTTAGTTTCTTTTGTCTTCGAATTCTGAGGTCGGCATTCCTTTTAAGGTGGGTAGATTGTAGCGCCCCATTTATTTCAGATTATTTTGAGATTATTATTTATTTATTAATTATTTCGGCTCAATTAGTTAATTTCTATGTGATTATATGCTCATATGTGCTTAAGAGAATATATTTTCTTATCGGGCCGAGTAATTAAAGTAATTTTCGAATCGAGTACCGAACCGAGTCGGACTTTTAAATTTTAATTTATGCACTAAGGACCGGGCCATAACCATGCACACGTCCTCGGCCCGTGCACCCGCTCCCCCAAGCCGCGCGCCCCGCACTCGAGAGACGCCCCAACCCGCGCCCGCATGTGGAGAAACCACCCGACCCGTCACCCCTTTTCTCTCTTGTGCATGCATGTGCATGACATTTTAATTTTGAAAGATGAAACCTCTTCCTCACTTAAAAATCAGATTTTAATTCCATTTTAATTCTTCATTATGGGCATGATCAAGTCTTGAGGAAGTTACAACTTATGGCTTTAAATGAGAGAAGACCACCCTCTCTTTCTCTCCCTCACTCCCCACACATTTTCTCTATATTCTCTCCCTCTCCTATCTTACAAAAATTCAAGATTTTCTCCCTCCCTCTTACTTCATATTTCGCTGGAAATAATCACCAGAGCACCGCCTCGCATTGCCCGTGCGGCCTCTACCGGCACCACGGCCGCGCACACCGCACGCCCTGTGCACATACGCGATGCCAACGAGCTACTCCCCGTGACCATCGCACATTCAAGCTCCCTCCATTCAATGTCCAATATTCCTTTCACAAGCCACCCGGAGTTATCGTCACTTGATGTTCGAGCCACCTTCGACGCCGAACACGCGGACGATTTCCCCGCTCGTAGGACCAATCGAGCCACGATCGCACCTCGTTTCGTCATCCCATTTTGGTGGTTGGTATATTATGCTAAAATCCAATATTTCTTTGTGTTTATATGTTAAATTGTTGATTATTATATATTTATTGAATTATTTGATTTTATAGGATATTATATAATAATTATTAAATTGTGTTGTATTAGATCTATAAGGTTTAGTAGTGAACCTTTAAGGTCTGATCGAATCTCGTGGCTAACTCTTGGATTATGGAACACCTTGCTGTCCTGAGCAAAATAGTCTTGACCTTGTGTAATTTGGACTTGTATTTTTCGAGATATGAATTTTTAAAGTCGGTGTCATTTCTGAAAATGGTTAAATACATGATAAATTGTGTAGTGATCCCAAAATTCTGAATTCTTCATATGTTACTTCTGTGATGTATATTGACTTCTTGTATAAATTTCATAATTCTTAGAGTTGAATTATTAGGGTAAATAATTATATGTTTATTTCGGCAGAATATTCAATAAATCATATCAAATCGAGTTTTCATTATAAATGCATGAAACTTGGTTATTGTTCCTATTTTATGTGATATTTGATCCAGTAGAATTATCAAAAAATTTCAGATTCAATAAGTTGTGTTTTTGTGAAAATCGGGTTTTTGGCTGAAAGTTGTTTTAATTTTCAGAAATTACATGTTGATGTTTTAAGCATGGAATTTTTATATGTTGTTGTAATCATGATTTAGTATTTATGATAAAAATTTGATGTCTTGAAACATTGATATGATCAGAGGTTAAATTCGTGTCCATAAATGCTGATTATTTTCATTGAGTTGTTATAAATGGCACACTTATGTTTTGAAACTGAAAATTTGTGAATTTTCTTAGTTCAGCATGTAATATCATTATCAATTTTTGGTTTAAAAATTTTCTAGAATGACTAGTCATTTGATAAAGTGTTCTACTTCTACTAATTTCCCAAAAATTCGTTCATATTATCTAAGTGTGAATTTTTGTGTAAATTTACTTATAAGATGTTACATTGTTGCTGAATGTTATGTGCTTAAGTTTTGGAGTCAAACTCTCGGTTGGATTTTGAGATAACCGAGAGATAACCTAAGTAGTGTCGGCAGCGCCCTGCACCACGCAAGCCAAGTCCGTAATCCGACCTTCGGAATTTTTCCCGAGCCTTTTGACCTTAGTTGACCTTTGACTGTTTATTTGACTTGTTCAACTACTATTTGACTATTATTTGTTTTTTTATACTTGGTCCCGAGTCGAGTCAGTGTTCCATAACTGCACGAGATTTTCCACGAGCCACTTAGTTGAAACGTTTCAACTAAGTCTATATATTCGTTGGATTATTAGTACTCGCGAGGCTATCTTTCTTTCGTTTAGGTGCTTTGAGGTGTTGACCTCTCCACTTACCAAGCCTCGCCTTTTGTATTATTGCTATATCCAGGTGGGTACAATTTGTGTATCTATAATTATCGCATTTCGTTATTTCATATAAATGTTCGTTTCGATAGCTTAAGTATGCCTGAGAACCCTAGTCTAGTGTGTTACGCCGCCAGGGGCGTCTCGCCTATACTGCCTTTGATGAATGCGAAAACAGTAAGAGGTCACCTGATCCGTGTGTGAGTGACGCCCTGATCTGTGTGATGTTCGGGGGGTCCTTTTGGCTCCACTGTCTCCCGGAAAGGATCCCTTAGCCCATGTCGAGTTGGGGTGGGAAGGTTTCCGGTTACACCTTGTCGATGTCTGGTCGGAAGGTTGTTGTATGTACATAGGAGGTTTTGCGATAGGGCCGATTAGGGAGTTAGACCTGGATTCTATGCATACTTCGATTATGGTTTTGGATCTTTATGCGAAATATACTATGCGATATTGGTGAGCATAGTGGTTTTGCTCACCCCCATTATTTGTTTTGTCCTCTTGTTTTCTCTTCCTATCTTTAGGTTGAGCGTTGTTGGCGGCGGTGGCGAGAGACGAGCAAGTGGTGGTCATTGGATCGTCATGTCTTTGCTTCCGCATTTATTGTTTATGTCTTATTATTATTTATGATTTATGTCGCTTCCGCCAAAACATTTTGAACATGTTTACGAGATTATGTTGGAAATTGAACTTGGTTTTGAAAGCCTATTATAACTTGGTTTGAATATCATGTTGTTGGAAATGCATGTGTAGATGCTCGTACTTGTTTTGATTCGATATTTTGTTGATAGTTAAGTAGCGTTCGTTTAAGTCTTAAATTTTAATTTTGAATTTTACGAAAAATTTACTATGATTTTTATTAATCAATTCGGTAAACTCTTTAAAATAAAACGGGGCGTTGCAGTTGCATCTCGTCGTCCGTAAGCCGCCGCACGTTGCTCGTTTTTCGCACCACATCGCCCAACGGCTTGTTCTCGGTTCGTGGCCCTTGTTCCTCGGTCGCGGCGTGCGTGCGCCTAGGTTCCACGCGCACGTCGCTCGGCCTCGCCTTGCGTACTGCTACGAGATGATCCTCGTGCAACCTCGCCGACTCCATGGCTGCTCGCATTGATCTCGGCCTATCCATTCTCACCTCAGCCGCTAATTCTGCTTTCAATCCTCCAACAAACGCCCCAACTAGCGCACTCTCGGGCCAATCTTGCACCCTACTAGCAATGCGCTCAAATTCCTTTTGATAGTCCTGCAAACTACCAACTTGTTTAATTCGAGATAGAGCTTGATCATAATCGTAGTAATCACTAGTACCAAACCTTGTGATGAGCTCCCTTTCAAAATCCCTCCAACGCATGTGCTCACCGTTATTCTTATGCAAAATCCATTGCCACCATACATTTGCTTCTCCATCGAGATGATAAGCAGCAAATTGAACCCTTTCGTACCTTGGCACATCGTTGATCTCGAAGTACTGTGTTGCCCGGCTCAACCATGCGTCTGGATCTACTCTTGTGAACGTGGGCATGATGATCTTCGGTCGCGCACAAGCCCGTTCCTCGCGATGTTCATCGCGGTAGTGCCCCGTGTGTCCATCGCACCGCCGGCGGTCGCCTTTGTGCCTTCGGTTGTCGCGGTGTGGTCGCCGCTCGCCTTCGCGATGTCGCCGATCCTCGCGGTAGTGATCTGTGTGCGAAGCGTGCGACGCGTACATCCGCCGTGAACGTCCGTCGTCTTCTTCGCGCTCCGTTCCGGTGCCGCTCGATGCCGTGGAGGTCCTCGTCCCATGACCTCCTTGGTCGAGTGTTCATGCGAGTAAGTTTTCCGGCTAAATTGTGGACCATCAATTCGATTCTCCCCAGATTTTCATTGGTAATATGTTGGCTGTCGCCGATTGTCTTCAAGCCCTCTTCCAACGCTTGGATCCTTTCACGGTTTGACATCATGAACCTCTTTTTTTTTTTTTTTTAAGACTCTATTGAAAAATAAAACCAAAACAAACTAGGATGACACCCTTTTTTTTTATACTTGACTCGAACTCACAAAAAAAGTAAGAAAAAAGAAAAAAAATCGAACCAAAAAATTAAACAAAAAGAAGAGAAAAATCGGCCCCTCAGCAAAAGGCAAACCGAAAAAAAGAAAAAGATAGATAGACAAAAACCTGATCGGACACTCTTAATGAAAGCACCAATGATGAGGGAATCGCTGATCGCGGTTCTTGTCTATTTGCTTGTGAGTAATCGCGCACTCAGGGCCTTCGACTACACACGATAGGTGTGACTAACAGACGCACTACGGCCTTCTCCTAGACACGTGTGACTTCAAGACGCTCTCAGGGCCTTCTCTCCGACATGATTTGTATGATAAACACGCACTAATGGCTTTGCTTAAACACACGAAAGAACACAATGTTCCCTTTTTCTATTCACTCATCAATTCTCAACATGTTTGTTGACTAACGTTTTCGGTCAACGGTTAAAAATAAAGAATGTCGAAAGTAAGATTGAAAATGGGAGAATGGTTCGGTTTAATCACGATTTTATTAAATGATCACGAGGTCGGCCTCTCGTTCGAGGTCGGCACTTACGATATACTTACAGTTCTTACAACAAGTTTCTTACAATTTCTAGAGAGAGAAAGTAGAGAGGAAGCAGAGTTAGTTGGGTTTCAACAACCCAAAATAAATGAAATGGGCTGCTATTTATAGTAGTCTTTAATGTGGCACTGTTCAGCTACTGTTCATCGGTCTTGTCGCACAGTAATCTGGCAGAGCAGTTCGGCGCCCGTCTGACGAGCATTTAATGCGATTTGAGGTTTCTTCAATCATTGCCTGTCGGACATTAAATGCCAGCATGGGGGGCATTTAATGCTGAATGGCTTTGCTGACTCAGGCTGGCTGGTAGGGGGCTAGGCCATGATTACCTGTCCCATCGTCCAGTGATGACCTCCCAAGTGGGGATATTTTAATGTTCATTGAGGCCCGCGCGCCGTCTCTGGTCGGCCTCCTCATACTTTCAGGGCGGCACTTCATTCGTAGATGTTCATGAGACTACGAATAATCTCCTTCTTGTCCGGCACCCATCCAGGTCGGCAACTCTCCGGTCTGAATCGGGCGCCGGACTGAGAATCTGTTTCCAGGGCAGTTTCCCGCCCCCCCCTCATCCGCGGTCCAGCTCGGCACTTTCTCTTCAGGCCGGGTTCTTGTTTCGATCCGGAGGGGCTGAGTACCCGGTCCAGTCCGGACCAAATCGGTTGTCAACATACAGGCCCCCGGGCTCGGGTTAGAGGCTTTTTCATCTAACTCGAGGCCGTCACTCTAATGCTCAGTCCCGAGTTTGTCGATTCTCATACCAGCGTTTCCGATTCCCTTGAATCAAGCTTTTCCTATTTTGGGTACATTAATGGCGCGAGCTGAAACGACGCATCCATCAATGCGATGTGGTCGTTCCCCTTCTTGTCGGCCATGAAAAGTCGTGCCATTTCAGGATTCTTTACACGTGTCCCTGCCTGGTTGGCCCGCGTGGCGCGTCGCATTGCTTCAGTGGAAAGGGCGGTTACACTGCCGCGTGGCCTCTACGCGCCCTCTTGCTAACCGTCGGATGGCTTTAATCGCGACCGTTCAATCTGGACCGTTGTTTATTCAATTTTTTCGAATTTCAAACGATGCCACGTGGCCTTCCCCGATTGGACCGAAGTTCATATATATATCCACCATCGTCTTCCTTGAGAAGCTTTACCTTTTCTGCGATTTCGAGCGATTTTCAGAGCAAAACAGCAAAGGAATTTCCAGATCTTCGTGGAGCTTTCTGCAAGTGGGCATCCAAGGTTTTTTTCTCGGTAACTCTCGTTCTTTCTTCCCTTCCTTTTTCCTTTTCTCAATATGTCGAACTTTTCGAACTCCGCGACGTTTTCCGGCAAGGATGAGAGACAAATGGCGGAGGAGACCGGCGAGATCGTGGTTTACTCTCCGCCGGCGGCAGAGGCGGCTCAACCTCTCCAGGTGACGCCGATTACGGCCGTCCGCGTGACTCGGCCGCCGGCGGCGGCGGCCGACCCGCTAGGGGAGATGCCCTCACAGTTCCCGGTGGTCGATGTTGTTGACCTCGGCTCCAGCATGTCCGACGGCGGAGATAAGGCTATCCCGGACGGTGGGCCCTCTGACAGCGATTCGGATGTCGACCCCGGCCTAGTCGAGGAGACTCTTCAGGGCGAGACTGACGGGCGTGAACGAGTCCCTATGGGACTGGGCGATTCTGAGACCGACGCTGCTGTTGAAGCCGCTACGTCGGCCCCTCCGGGGAGCTGGCATCGCCCCCCTCGCTCGTGGCCAACTGCCACCAAGATGTCGGCCTGGAATACGTCGTCCATTCTGGGGGACGTCGACCTGGTCAGGCTGCGGGGCAAGGTGAGTTTCGGCCCCGACATCCAGATCTTCGCCCCGTACGCCGGCGAGCGCATCCACTGTCCTCCGCCGGGCTGTATCGGAGTCTACCGCCACATCGTTCGTCTCGGGCTCCGATTTCCTCTGCCCGGCGTTTTGAGTGACATCCTGAGCGACCTCGGCATCGGGATCAGCCAGCTCGTGCCCACGGTCTTCGCGCGGTTGATGGGCTTGATCGTTTTGTTCCGTAAGCAAGGCTGGGCTGACCCCACGAGTGCGGATATTCGGGCTCTCTTTATCTTCAAGAAGTCCGGCAACACCGGCAATTATTATAGCTCCGTCGCTCCCGAGGTGGACCGGTCCCTGGTGAATAAAATCCCGGAGTCGCTGCACGGCTACATGCCGGAATGGTTTTGGGTCTCCGGCGCATGGCAGGCGCCGGACGCAGCCCTTCACCCGTACACCGGCTTCATATCCGGCAAGTGTGAGTGTCATGCTGTTCCTCTCCTTTTTCTAATTATGTGCGTTTTTCCTGTGCTAACAGGTCGGTATTTCCATTTCAGTCCACAACCCTCACTTCGACGCCAGCGACGACCTAGCGGAGAAGATCGGCACTTTGCTGGCACTTGACGAGGAGGAGCGCTTTTATCGCGATCTGATTTCGGAGGAGAATTTGATCACCTACGGCCTCTGCTCGGACTCCAAGACCGGCTATTCCATCCCAGGTAATTTCCACTTCACGCAGGGCTATTCATTTTTGTTTATTATTTTTATTTTTGAGTCCGGCACCTGATTTTGAGATGTTGGACAGTTTATTATCCCTTACTCCGAGAGTGCGGGCTCCGTTCCGTGAGAGAGGCCAACAAACCTGTTCACGCCAACCCGCAACCCTTAAGAGAAAGGAAGAAGATGGCCAGCAGGATGTCTTTCCTGACGAAGCCCAAGAAAGGGCAGAGCTCCACCTCAGCCGGGGACTCTCGTGCGGCTCCGCCCGTTTCCCGGTCCGCGGCCTCGGCTCCTTCCCAGCCTGTTGCATCCGGCGCG
>CACSLK010002554.1:6911548-6928171 GCA_902706635.1 Striga hermonthica
GACGGGGCCCGGTTCCGACCCGCAGCCGGAGTGAAGACTCCAACCCGGAGGTTGAAGGCCAGAAGAGAGGCCGTGTTCGCGAAGGAAGCCCGATCGGGTCCGGGCCTGACTCGCCGGTGAGGCGTGAGAGGCCGTCGTCGCCCCCGGTTAAAAGGATGAGGGCCGGTGAGACGGAGGCCGGCCTGATCGCCTCGAGCTCGGCTCATGTCCACCAGGCCGGGACCTCTACCTACGTCCCGATGAATCCGGAGAGGCGGGCCTCGCTCTCCAAAAGTTTGGCCAACTTTCCGGACCGGTGGTTCATCGACGCCTGCTCGGCCATTCCTTTCGACTTGCCCAACCAGTTCGAACATCCACCGCAGGCGATCTCCGCCTCAAAAGCCGTGCTGTCGGGTTGGACCCCAGTGGCCGAGGTGGCGACTGGAATGCTCTCCCCCCCACAGTTAATCCAACACTCGGTGGCGTCAATGGGGCGGACCATGGTGGAGCTGATGCACGCCCACGAGGCCTTGCTTAGGAAGATGGCCGCCCACGACAAAGCCGAGGAAGACCTGGCCACCTACAAGGGGAGGGTCAGCAAGCTGAACGATGAGGCGAGCCGCGTCGAGAGGCTCGAGGCCGAGCTCGTCCTCCAGCAGGGAGTGACCGCCAAGGCGGAGGAGGCCGCGGCTAAGGCCGTGGAGGATCTGGCCCGCGAGAGGGGGGAGTGGGCCGTGCGCTTGGCCGAGGTCGAGGCTCGCCATGAAGCCGATCTGAACCGGGAGAGGAGGGGCCGAGCTGAGGAGGTCACCGCCCTGGAGGAGAAGCACAAAGCCGACCTCGTCCACCACGCAGAGCTCCATGCTGCCGAAATCACTGAGCTCAACCGAAAGCACGAGGAGACGAGGTCCCAGCTCGCTGATTACGGCAGCAGAATGTCTGCCCAAGTTTGCCTCCTGAAAGAGGCCGCCAAGCAGATAGACGGCGAGCCCATCGCTTTGCCCCCGCCCCTGACGTTTGCGGAGGTCACCGTCCAATACTTCGAGGAGATGAGGGATTGTATGGATAAGACGGTCGTCTTCAACCTTCATTGGTTGTTCCAACGGCTCGACGCCGGGCTGCTCTCTTTCGAAGACTTCCGCACGATCCTTGTTGAGAAGGCGGCGAGGCTCGAGGTTGAATGAGGGGCTCGTCTGTGAGGTCGACGAAGATGAGGCTACTGTGGTCCACCGGCTTAAGGGCTGGGCCCACGACGTTGTTGTGGGCTTCCAAGGACTCGGCGCCATCCCGTGCTCGGAGACGTGGCGGCTTACGTCGGGGGAGTTGTTGCCGGAGCACGAGCCTTTCTTGCTCGCCGCTGATCCCGACTCTGAAGCCCAGCCTCGCAGGGGTGCCGTCCTGTCAGTGGTTAACGAGATGGAAGAAGCCGAACGAGCGGCAAAGGCTGCGGCCGAGACCGAGGTGGGGACGAGGGCGAGCGAGGCCGGCACTTCCGGCGTGGATAAGGAGGCCGACCTTGCGTCCAAGGAGCGGCCCTCGGAGTTGGGCCCGTGATTTCTTTTTGTCTGCCGGCCTACGTGCCGTTGAACTGACCGGGTGTGGTCTTGTTTTTGTGTTTGGCTTTTTTAGATGAATATTTGTAAACTTTGAAGTATTATGGTTGTACCGTACTGGTTTTTGGATATATTTACGTCCTTTTGACTATTTCATGGTTGTTCGATGATTGTTTATTTTTGGTTGTTTGGGTTCCGAGGTCGGCTTCGACGCTGTACTCGAGGTACCGAGCTCGCGATTGAGCTCGGCACATTTCCCGCTGAGGCTGAGCCTCATGGTCGGGCTTTATTGTTTTCGGTGCCGAGGTCGTGTTTGATCTCGGCACTTGCTCGTTACTTCGGACCCGGTCATCGTATTGATCCTTAGCCGATGCGATGTTTCTATGGGGTGCCGACCAGGTCATCGCACTGATCTTGGCCGACGCCGGTCCCTATGTTTTTATGAGGTGCCGACCAGGTCATCGTACTGATCCTGGCCGACACCGATACTTACGTTTTTATGAGGTGCCGACCAGGTCATCGTACTGATCCTGGCCGACACCGATCCTTACGTTTTTATGAGGTGCCGACCATGTCATCGTACTGATCCTGACCGACACCGATCCTTACGTTTTTATAGGGGGAAATTACATTTTTGCAACGTGTTCTTCATTCATTAAAAAACGTTAGTTACAATAGATTGATCTAGTCCTACTGGTAAAACTTCTTCAGAAACGCCGAGTTCCAAGGGTATTGGTGGGGGGTGCCGTCGAGATGCTCGAGGCGATAGGCCCCGTGAGGGAGGACTTCGCCGATTTTGTATGGCCCCTCACACTTCGGCTTGAGGGGTCCGGGATCAGGCCCCGTCACCCTTTTGAGAACCAAGTCGCCGACTTGATACGAGCGCGGTTTGACTTGAGAGTTGATGTATCTTTCGCTCCATCTCTTGTACGCCACATTTTTCAGTTCGGCCCGCGTCCTGTGCTCGTCAATCAGATCCAGGTTGGCTCTCAGCGACTCGGAGTTAGATTCTTCCTCGAAGTTGGTTACTCGAAACGTTGGGGCGCCGAGCTCGACTGGTATCATGGCTTCAGACCCGTATGCCAGTGAGAACGGCGTTTCGCCAGTGGATGATCTGGCTGTTGTGCGATAGGCCCAGAGTACGCCCGGGAGTTCTTCCGGCCAGGCCCCTTTCGCGGCTTCAAGCCGGACCTTAAGCCCTTACTTAATTATTTTGTTTACTGCCTCGACCTGGCCGTTGGACTGAGGGTGATAGGGTGTCGAGAAGAAGTGTTTGATGTGGTGTTCTTCACAGAACGACTCTAGCTTCCTCCCTTCAAATTGTTTGCCATTATCGGTGATGATTGAGTTTGGTACCCCGAAACGGCATATGATAGCCTTCCATAGGAAATCTATCATTTTCTGTTCTGTTATGGTAGCAAGCGGCTCGGCTTCCGCCCACTTCGTGAAATAATCCACTGCGACCACCGCGTATCTCACCCCGCCTTTTCCGGTAGGGAGGGGGCCGATCAGGTCGACACCCCATCTGGCGAATGGCCACGGGCTGAGGATCGATTTTAAGGGCTGCGACGGCTGGACGATGTTGGGTGCGAAGGTTTGACATTTCGCGCATCTCCGGGCCAGGTCGAGGGCGTCCTTCTTCAGATTCGGCCAATAATAGCCTTGTCTAAGGACCTTGTGTGCGAGGGCGTGCCCCCCTGAATGATTCCCGCATACACCTTCATGGATTTCTTTGAGTATGTACTCGGCGTTTCCTTCATCCACGCACTTGAGCAAAGGTGCCGAGTAGCCCCGTTTGAATAGTTCTCCGGCTACAATCGTAAACCGGGCTGCTCGGGTGCGAAGCTGCCTGGCCTTTTTTGGGTCTGACGGCAACACACCGGCTTCGAGATACGAACGGATTGGGACCATCCAGCCTGGATCTTGACCCTCCGCCCCCTGCTCGGCATTCAGCACGGAAGTGCCGAGCACGGATGGCTGCTCCTTGTGTCCGACCTGGACATACTCGACGCATTCCACCCCGGCACTTCAGGCGAGACGGGCCAGGGCGTCAGTTTGTACGTTCTATGTTCGGGGGATATGTTCTATTTTAGCCCGAATCTTTGCTAGCTTCTTCTTTACCAGCCCCAAGTATGGGACCAATCTCGGTTCCTTTACCTCGAACTCCCCGGATATCTGCTTAACCATCAGCATGGAATCTGAGTATATGATGAGGTCGGTTAGACTCATAGCTTCTGCCAAGGCGAGCCCGGATAGCAGTGACTCATATTCGGCTTCATTGTTAGTTGCCGGGAAGAGGTATTGTATTGAGTGGCAAAAGAGCTTCTTGTGGGGATCCACGAGGACGACTCCCCTGCCTGCTCGTCCGGCAGTGGATGATCCATCCACGTACATCACCCAAGGTTGCTCGCTCGTTTCTCTGAGTCCCAGCGTGAATTCGGCTATGAAGTCTGATAGTACCTGCCCCTTCATTGCTATTCGGGGTCGGTAATGGATGTCGTATTGCCCCAGCTCCACTGCCCACTTCACCATCCGACCTGACGTGTCAGGTCGGTGAAGGATTTGCCTCAGCGGGTAAGCGGTGAGCACTGTTATGGAATATTCGAGGAAGTACGGTCTTAATTTCCGCGCGGCAGTCACTAAGGTGAATGCAAGTTTTTCCATCGGTGGGTATCTCAGCTCGGCATCGTGAAGTGCCTTGCTGACGTAGTAGACGGGGTGTTGGGAAGACCCGTCCTCTCGGATGAGGGCGGCGCTGACCGCCACGTCGGATACTTCCAAGTAAAGGAAAAGCGTCTCCCCAGGTCGAGGTTTTTGCATGGTTGGAGCTCGGCTCAGGGTCTCTTTGACCGCTTCCAATGCTTGTTGGCATTCCTGAGTCCATTCGAACTTATGGTTCTTTTTGATTGCGTCGAAGAATGGTTTACACCGGTCTGTCGACTTTGAAATGAATCGACTGAGGGCGGCGAGCTTGCCCGTCAGACTTTGTACCCCTTTGATTGAGGTCGGCGGTCGGAGGTCCTGGACGGCCTTGATCTTTTCGGGATTGGCGTCAATGCCGCGCTGGCTAACGATGTATCCCAGGAATTTTCCCGAGCCGACGCCGAAAGTACACTTCTTAGGGTTTAATTTCATGTTGTAATTACGTAAAATAGAAAACATTTTATTGAGATCGTTTACATGGTCGGACGCATACACTGATTTGACTAACATGTCATCTACATACACTTCCATACTGACACCTATCAAACTAGCAAACATTTTGTTGACTAAGCGCTGGTATGTGGCCCCGACATTCTTCAGTCCGAACGGCATCATGGTGTAGCAGTAGAGTCCTCGCGCCGAATAGAAAGAGGTGTGCTCGGCATCATCCGGGTGCATCGGGATCTGGTTGTATCCGTAATATGCGTCCATGAAGCTCATCAGTTCATGCCCTGAGGTGGCGTCCACCATATAATCAATGTGGGGCAGGGGGTAGCTGTCTTTGGGGCATGCCTTGTTGAGGTCAGAGAAGTCGATGCAAAGACGCCATGCCCCACTGGCCTTCTTCACCAGTACCGGGTTGGCAACCCAGGTCGGATATCGGACTTCCCGAATGTAGTCGTTGTCCTTGAGCTTGATTACTTCTTCTTCAAGAGCTTGCTGCCGGTCTGGCCCCAGCTTCCTCCTCTTCTGAACGATCGGCCTGACTGTGGGGTCTACCTGCAACCTATGACAGGCGACCTTCGGGTCAATGCCGACCATGTCTTCGTGGGTCCACGCAAATACGTCTGCGTTCTTTCGAAGGAAACTGGTCAGCTCGGCCTTCAACGGCGCCGGCAGTCTACTGCCGATCTGAAGTTGCTTCTGGCAGGTCTCCTCGTCGATGAAAATGATTTCGACTTCGTCCAAGGGCTCGGCCCGCTTTGTGCCTCTCTTTTCTTCGTATTCGGTTCATGGGTCGAGCTCGTCCTCTTCCAACATCGGTTCCTTTCCTGCTCTCCGACCCCTGTCCTGGTCCAGGTCGGGCTCGGCCCCTTTTTCCTGCTCGGCGTTCATCCCGGCCCGGGGGAGCGGACCTAACTGGGTTTCTAGCATGCGGTCGCTACCCGTGCCGGGGTGAACCACCTCGGTATCTGGGCCTGTACGGCCTCCCTCGTCATCCGCTTCTCCCTCAACTTCGGCGCTTTCGACTATCGGTCCGGCACTCGGCCTGTCCGGGGGCGAACCTGTCTGGTTTCCCAGCATGCGGTCGCCCTCTTCCTCCTCGCGGGACGCGGCTATATTCGTTCCGACATCAGGGGCGGAGTTTGCCGCATTGATTTCCGCTCGGGGGATAGTCAAGACGCATTCCCGCGCCTCTCTCTGGTCTCCCCGATGAGTCCCCTCCCCGTCTGAGGTTGGGAACTTGATGGAGTAATGGAAAATGGAGACGGCTCCCCTTAGCTTGTAGAGTGCCGTCCTGCCCAAGATGGCATTGCACTCGCTTGGGCAGTCCACTATTTTGAAAGTTTCCAGAATTGTTCGCGTGGGCTGCCCCTTCCCCCCAAACCTGATCGGCAGTGTTACCTGACCAACGGGGGTCGTCATGTGGCCGTTGAATCCCTGGATCCGCTCCCGGCAGGGTTGTACTTCCTTCCTGTCAATCCCCATCTTTTTGAACGTACTGTAGTACAAGATGCTCGCATAGGCCCCGGTGTCGACCATTATTCGGTGGATCTTGATTGCCATTATCGGGGCCGTGATCACCAGGGCGTCCGAGTGAGGATGGTCGAACAGGAATGCATCCTCATCAGTGAAGGATATTTTGTTCGGTGTTGGCTCAGTCGCCGGCCTACTCCCGGCGTGCATCACTCTCTGCCCGGCATAATAAGCCTGTCGGGCATAGGCCTTTGTCTGTCTCCTCGAAAGGAGGGATTCTCCCCGGCTCGTGTTCACGCGCCGGGGTGAAAAATCAGTCTGGTCGGTGCCCGGTCGTGGGGATCGATCTCTCTTTCTTCCCGCGGAGGTGCCGGGCTCACCTTGGTGGACCGGGCTGAACGTTAGGATTTCGTTGGGCGCGCCTTGCTGCGGCTTTTTTCTCCGGGGGTTCATGTTGGCATCTTCATCACTATCGAGGCCGTCTCCGAAGCTGCCTCCTTTCTTCCTTTTCTCGCCAGGGCGACTGAACTTTTTGACTTGTGGGTCGTCTATCAACTTGAGCAGCGCCGCGATCAAGTTTCGACATTGATCTGTATTATGTCCGTGTGCCTTGTGGTAGGCGCAATATCGGGACTTGTCCACCTTGTCTTTGTCGGTGAACATGGGCTTTGGATCCGGTAGCAAGCCCTTCGTTTTGATTTCTTCGTAGACCGCGGCGGCGCCCACGGAGAAGACGCCCTGGTAGCTTTCCTTGAGCTCCTCCGCTCTTTGCTTCCTCATGGCCCGCACCTCGGCAAACGACTTGCCGGGCTTCCCCGACTTATCTTTATTTTTGTCCTTGCTCGACGTGGCGTCCAACACCGGGATGGACGAAGATTCCTCAGCCATTATATAGTTTTGGGCTTTGACGAGGAATTTCTGGTAGGTGGCGGGCTTGTTCTGGCACAAGGACCATTTAAACAGGGTTTTCGGCCTCAGCCCGGCCTGCACAGAGACGAGTAAAGTCTCGGGATGACACTGCTCCATATTTTGAACTCGATCGTTAAACCGGGTGATATAGTCTTTCAGGCTCTCGTCCTCGCCTTGGACAATGTTGGCGATTGACTCCTTGGGGGCCAGGTTGATCTGCGATCCGATGAAATGCGATCGGAACGCTGACCTGAGCTGGCCCCAAGTGCAGACTGACTGCGGGTACAAAGAATGGTACCATCTCTGCGCCTTTGGTCCCAGTGTCAGGGAAAACATGCGACAGCGCAAGGCGTCTGTCGCGCCGTGCAGGTCCATCCATGAGGTGTAAAGGCCGATGTGGGAGTCAGGATCTGAGTTTCCATCGTAAAGTCCGAGCTGCGGCACCTTGATTTTCTGGGGTACGGGCTCGCGCAGGATGTCAGGAGAGAGGGGGGAGGCGTGGTCCACAACACGTGGAGTGGGTTGTGAGTAGTGAGGAGGCGATGTGCCCCTTTGGGGAGAGCGCCGACCTTCTAATTCGGCAATTCTGCGCTTGAGGGCTGCGACCTCGTCCGCGTCACGCCCAATGTTTTTGCCTCGTTCAATCACGTCCCGGAGGTCGCGGTTGGCCTGGGTTTTGTCACCCAAGCGCTGATACACGGAGCGACGTATGACCTGGAGGCTCCGATCTGGCTGGCTTTCGCCAGTCTGTTCGGTGGGTGCCGGCCTGGCGTTTTTCTCGCGCCGGGCTTGGGCGGTGCGATTAGGCAACTGAGCTGTCGTTTTGGATTTAGCGGGTTTTTTATGTTGCCCCCCGACCTCCTTGTCAGGGGTCTGAAGCAAAGCGTTGATGGGGTTTTCCGTGGCTGCCACGGTGTTCCCCCCGGGTGCCTGGCTCGCGAGGGCCTTTGCGAAGACTCCTTCCAGGGCTTTGAGGACGTCCGGATGCTGCATTGCGGCAGCGAAAGTGGGGACAGGAGGCACGGGAGCTTGGGTCCCTTGGTTGCGGCGAGAGGTTTCTTCGCCGTTGCGCCGGCGAGACTGAGCGCCGGACTGCTGGGTTGATTCGTCGTTGCTGGATGAGGCCATCTTGGACGGGATTCGAAGTGAACGGAGACGAGCGGGTATGGGACTTCACCAGATCGAATAGTTGACACCAAGTAACTTATGGTGCCCTTCTTCTAGCGCCAAACTGTTGACGAGCGTTTTCGGTCAACGGTTAAAAATAAAGAATGTCGAAAGTAAGATTGAAAATGGGAGAATGGTTCGGTTTAATCACGATTTTATTAAATGATCACGAGGTCGGCCTCTCGTTCGAGGTCGGCACTTGCGATATACTTACAGTTCTTACAACAAGTTTCTTACAATTTCTAGAGAGAGAAAGTAGAGAGGAAGCAGAGTTAGTTGGGTTTCAACAACCCAAAATAAATGAAATGGGCTGCTATTTATAGTAGTCTTTAATATGGCACTGTTCAGCTACTGTTCATCGGTCTTGTTGCACAGTAATCTGGCAGAGCAGTTCGGCGCCCGTCTGACGAGAATTTAATGCGATTTGAGGTTTCTTCAATCATTGCCTGTCGGACATTAAATGCCAGCATGGGGGGCATTTAATGCTGAATGGCTTTGCTGACTCAGGCTGGCTGGTAGAGGGCTAGGCCATGATTACCTGTCCCATCGTCCAGTGATGACCTCCCAAGTGGGGATATTTTAATGTTCATTGAGGCCCGCGCGTCGTCTCTGGTCGGCCTTCTCATACTTTCAGGGCGGCACTTCATTTGTAGATGTTCATGAGACTACGAATAATCTCCTTCTTGTCCGGCACCCATCCAGGTCGGCAACTCTCCAGTCTGAATCGGGCGCCGGACTGAGAATCTGTTTCCAGGGCGGTTTCCCGCCCCCCCCTCATCCGCGGTCCAGCTCGGCACTTTCTCTTCAGGCCGGGTTCTTGTTTCGATCCGGAGGGGCTGAGTACCCGGTCCAGTCCGGACCAAATCGGTTGTCAACAATGTTCAATAATGAAGAGGTGCATGAGTATTTATAGGTGCAAAATTAAATCTAAGCCTAATTAATCTAGATCTCCTAAATCTTGCAATAAGAAAAATCCTAATAATAGAAAGCAATAAAATCCTAATATTACTATAATTCCTAAAGACTTGACTTGCACTCCAATTTACTTGAAGCCCAAGTAATGCGCACGCCTAAGACTCTTAGCCACCTCATGTGCGCGCGCCTTCGCGGCGCTACTCCTTGTCACGCGCAGTAACCCGCACGCGTGCCTTGCATGCCGCCCTCTCACCTAGTCCCTCGCGGTTTAGGCTTCGCGCGCCCGCTCTCTACGCGTCGCTCCTCTCGCGCACCTACTGGCCGCCGACTTCCTTGCGCGCGTGCGCACCATCACCCGGTACTCCTCTGCCCGCTCGGTCGAGGACTCCGCCCGCGTCACTTTCACTTGCGCGCCCAACACGCCCCGTCTGCTCTCCGCGTGACTCCCTGCGCATCCCACCAACGTCCGCGCTCTGCTTGCCTGCCACACATCTGTATGCACCCTTTGCTGCCCCGCGTTCGTTCCACGCCCAAGGCACTATTGCTCGTTGCCCAATTTCGCGCATCATAGCCCGATGCATGCCATACGCATTTTAGCTCCCCATCTTCACTAGCCTTGTCGGTGTTGATCTTCACTTCCCTATCACCGTGTCTGCGCACGTGATACGGAAGTGGTCATCAACCCCGATGAGTCGAGCGATGGAATGGTCGAAGATCTCGACATGTGGTTGGAGAACATGCTCGAAGAGCCTTCAAGCCTGATTTATCGACCTTCGTGCAAGAGAGATTGGCCAAAATGGTGTGGTCCAAGGTTGAAGCTGAAGGCTAGGAAACGCAGGGCCAAGAGACGATGCAAGAAGACGAATCATTGTTGTGGGCTTTGTGCAAGAAAGAAACGAGCATGGCGATCAGAGGCTCGAAGGCGTGGTAAGCAAAGGATGAAAGATGTCTGGTTATGCCGTGCCGAAGATTGCACGGGAATGGAAGGTTGGGACCCATGGGACGAACTGGCGGGGTCGATCGGCGATAAAGGGGTCAACGAAGATCGGCTATTGGGCGAATGGCACGCATCGGCCTATGATGCGCGCGGTTGGACGGAGCAGGATACACGTAGATGCACGATGGGCGAGCAGGCCACGGGAACTGGCGGTACGCACGGAGCAGTCGGTGCACGCGGGTGCGCGGTAGGGGATTTGGGCACGGGAGTCAATGATACGCGCGAGCTGGCAGGCGAGCGCGAGAAGGGTGCGGGGGCATCGAGCGTGGGCAGCAACCGCGAGGGTGGCTGGGACGCGCGGACGACGGGCAGCGAAGACACGGAGGGCGCTGGGCGCGCGAGTGAAGGCGATGCGGGCGACGCTCTAGGCTGAGTAGGCGTAGGAGTGTTGGGCGACTGCACGCATGCGTACGAGGAGTTCGGCGGCAGCAGGGCACGCGCGATGGCGCGCGATTGGGGAGCAGATGACCCATGCCGTGCGGGAGTAGGAGTAGTGGATGTAACACCCCGCTCATCAGAGTAAATTTTTCACAACTTATTTCAAAAATACTTATAAATTTTTCGAAACCTTCTTAACTTGGGATGCTACTAACTTATCTACTTTAAAAATCTGTTATACATAAATAAAACAGATTTTAATCATTGAACAAATATAAAAACTTAACAGTTCATACAATTAAGTTGATAAATCAACCTTTAAAATCACACTTAAAATCACACTTGTTCAAATCTTAAAGAAACGTAGCGGAAATCTTACAAGCGTGGTTTATAAACCGAAACCTTATTGAAAATTCTCAATAAAAACTTCAACAAATACACAACCACCACAGCTCCTCACACCTGCGCACCGTCTTTATTTCCTGAAAAATGATAATAGTGGGGCGTGAGTACTAATCAATTATACTCCGTAAAAACCCATACTAAAGTAAACAGCAATAATAATATCAATATCATGATCTTTGGTATGCATCTAAGCTTAATCTTTCGGTATCTAACCGATACTTTAACTTGAACTTTGCAACTACCGGTAACTTGGGCCGGTTCTCACGTGATCACATTCTGGGGGTCGCCTCCCACAAAACCCAGTCTTTACTGAGCGAGCTTAATACTTTACTTAACTTTATACATACCTCGAACATGATAATAGCTATTATACTCAATGTAATACCCCGTCTGGGTCCCCACCTTTCTTCTTGAAAAACTGTTTGTAAGTGTTGTTCTCGTAGCCGACTTGTAAAGCTTCATAAAAATATAAACAAATATACTAAGTACTATGCTCGAATACTCAATAAGATATTGAGATTCTTAACTTTAACTGATAACTTTTAACTTATCCGAATCTAGCCAAAATGCTATAGCTCAAATAATCATAATACTTTTAATAACTCAAACTCTTAATAAATCATCATTTGATGCCAAAACTTTATATAAATCATGCTTTCTAAATAACAGTTTATAAACTTGCAAGTGAAAATATCTAACACATGCTCTTCAAAATTTCACATTAATTATTATAATGAGAAATTTCATACTAAATTCATATTAACATGCTTTATCTATAATTTTAGTAATTACTCCATTCAACTCATTTTAAGTTTAACTTTAACATATGTATTCTCAACATATATATAAAGTTACCATAAAAATTTCACTTTAAAATAATACTCATATATTTAGATATATTATTTCAAAGTTGAAAATATAACAAAATATTCAATTTGCTATCATACTTGTCTTTGAAAAAAAATCTATTTCTCATGCTTCAATTATTTGAAAAAATTCTAAAACTTTAAAACATAAGTCTCAACTAAATCAAGAAATATCCTGTAAATTTTCTCATAAAAATAATAACCATAAAGGAAGATATGAATTTCCAAATAATGCTTCTCTTGTTGAAATTCGAGATTTACTCACTTATGTTCATTATTTTCTATAGCATGCTAAACAACTCCAATAAATATAAGATTTAAACTGGAAGATCTTAACTATTATATAAATTAACCATAAAATTCTCAACTCAAAATGATATCAATAGATAGGATAATTTCATATCACAAGTCATCATTACTACACAGATTTTTCACTGAACAGCACCTTAATCAACGATTTTTATAAAATTCATTTTAACTTTAATTAATCTAAAACTTTCCATTAATACCCTTAACATAATGATGATCTCATATAAAAATTTTCATAATTTTTAAAATTTAATAGCTTGGTAAAAAACGAACAAACATAGGCAACTGCAACATAAACTTTAAATAATCTTACTTTATAATCTTATTATATATATTTATATATATAAATTTATAATTTCTAACATGATAACATATCAAAAACACATATAAATACTCATAATTCTTAGATATACTTGATGATATTAAAGTTTGAAGACATACCTCTTCTACTCTTAAGAAAAGAAACTTGCTCCAAACACTTCTCGAAATTGCTCGGTTTCTCTCTTAAATACTCGATTCTCACTATTTCTCTCTTATAACATAAATTCTGAATTTTTGAGGTGTAATACTAACATTGAAGAATGCTCCTATTTATAGGAAAATTTTAGGGGACAAGCATCTCCAAATTTCAATTTAATATCATTTAAATACTAATTTCTACAACAAATATGCTAAAAAAATGTCCCACTCTTAATTTTTAATTTAATTGACTAATATTATTAAATTTTTCAGCTCAATAATTGTATAAAATAACATAAAATTGAGTCATCATTAATATAAAAGTCAAGATGCTTCAAATGATGAAGATTCTACAAAATAAAATAATTTCCACAATTTATTTTCATTTTTATTTTTAATTTCGAATTTTCTAATAAAATCAGAAAATAATTTTCAAAAATTATTTTTAACTTATATTAATATCTCTCATAATATATAAATCATTTACAAATGATTTAATGAGGAAAAACATGCTTAAAAAAATAACATAAACACTTTTATTTTTCTAATAATAGCATAAATTGTGAAAATTCACAATTAATTAAAATTATGCTATTCTTAATATTTAAAAAAAATCCATAATAACTAAATTTTTATGTTTAATAAAATTTAGATATCAATAATAAAATTTTCAGAATCAAATCGGACTTAAATTCCCTTTACGATTGAAAACCGAAGATTTTATTATAATCTCTACTGTTCTCGATTATCAATTTTAACTTAATCTTGAAATACTTTACTTATTATCTATACTCAGTTAATTACTCTTACTGATTTACCTTATAACTTTTTACTGTGGTAAATAACTTTTACTACGGTAAATAAATTTTACTGCGGTAAATAAATTTTTACTGCGGTAAATAATTTTTACTGACTTACTAAAATATGGGGTATTACAATCTACCCTCCTAAAAACTATTTCCGTCCTCGGAAATACAGAAACTGGAATACATACTTACTGAGTATATATATCAGAACTCAAAATCCGGAAAACGTGCTCTAACATCAGCTTCTTGCTCCCAAGTGGCATTTTGTTTCTCCGTGGCGATTCCATTTTATACGAACGAGAAAAATATAACTATTCCTTAGCCGATGAACCTTTTTGGTCCAAAACAAATACCGACGGTTCCTCGTAAGTTAAAACTTACTAAATCTAAATCTCATTGTGCTAAAGCACATAATTTGGATTGCTCACGTATACACGTATCATCAATACGTGAAAAACATTACTCATACTAACCAACTTGGGAGGTAAAACTTAATGTTAGAATACTTCTTCTACTAGTTCAAAGAACTTTGAACGGACTTATACGAAAAGAATGCAACTTACCGAACGACACATCTCATTAGTCGAACTTTCAGAAAAACTTTATCAAAATTCATTGCTTGTCCATGCTTTATCAACTGAATACTTCTGCCAATTCTGAGCAGTCTTGCACCTTTCTTGAATTCCGACTTACTTACTCAACTATTTCTATGATCATTTTCCATAATGATGGTAATGCTAAACACTTTAACTTGCCTCCTATTACACAGAACATGACTATGTGGCACTTTGCATGCGATGTACCCACTACCCGGGGCCCTTCGGGTGTGGAACATTTACATGTGTGTACTCACAATGTCAATAATACCTGCAAAAATTACATATACGTTAGCATCATCAACTGTACTGAACTTGCCTTTGCGTCAGGAAACCTTCTGATCAAATAAAACTGATTTGGAAATTACTGCACTGCATAAATTACCCAATTACTGATCATACCACATTTCACCTATCGAGGTGAATTATCATGTCCTCAATAATGCTGACCGACACAACTCAACTTCACAATAAATCATTCTTCAACTATTGCCGACATTTCATATCAGATTTCTGCTGCATTAATTTCATACTGGCTGCATATTATGACATTAGGAATATAATAATGCCAAGCTCTATCTCCAGAAACTTACCTTATACTCTTCGATCTTCTATAAACCGGCTCGCTAATCCTTCTATCTTCTTCAGCAATGGTCCGAAACAACAAATGGATTCGGCACTTTCAAATATTCGCAAATCATATTCCTTTCTTCCTTTAAATATCATAAAAAGGATTTATCGATCTCGAGTGGAAAGATTGAGAGTGCTAATGATCCACTATATTCCAAATGATATCCGATGGTTGATTGAAGCAAACGTCCGACTCTCTGGCGAATTTCCAAATTCTTATAAATATCTGTCCGGTATGGGTAGAAGTACTCTTGCAAAGAAACGTAGAGCCAAACGAATAGGTGGTTGCTATAAATGTGCTCGATCGAATTGCGATACCCGATGCAAATCGCTGGGGTTTGTGTCCATAAATCGAGAAGATAAAATAACTTTCATTAAGAATGGCTTGAACAAGGAATCCCTGGATCAAACCCTTCAACAAATTCTCGATACAGATCCCAGTGGATATGTGCATCAAGAGCTTATGTCTTTATGGGTCTATTTAAAGAATGAACAGAACCGCTATAGTCTCGAAAACATTATTGCTAAGGATCCTGTTTGCAACAGCTATCTCTGATAACTCCCTTATAAAAAGGTATTTATTTCTTATGATAAATATAACTCATTGAATGCTTAACTGCTCCCCTGTCTGTTGCTTCTGCCGAAATCAAACATTATAATACTCATTCTCTTTCTTTAAATAACTCATCCTTTCCTTATTTGAGTATCTCTCTACTCCAAATGGAGACTCCTGTTTCTTCTCAAGTCACAAAAGTTCTTCCATTTATAAAAACCATTTGTGTTCTTGGTGGTTCTAAACTTGTAGCTTCTTCTCAAAATATTGATATTGTATCCCAACTAGTAAAAGAACTGGAAAAACAAAAGATCAATTTACTCTATGGAGGAACTAGCCTCACTTTCTTTGGTAGCCTTCTCTTAGCTGGAAAAGGCTTTGATATTGAACTGAAAAGTGTTCTACCATTCCACAAAACTCCTTCAAAAGTTCTCAAAGATTCTACAAGTCTAATGCTTTCTAACTCTATTTATAATTGCACTATGTTCATGGTGAACCATAGTGATGCTTTCATCATACTTCCTGGTGGTTATGAAACTTTAATGACCATGTTTACTATTGCTTCTTGGGCTGACATGAAACTGCATAATAAACCCATTGGTTTATTAAATTCCCATCATATCTTCAATGGCCTTCTTGGTTTTCTTGATGACAGTTTATTTCAGACTTTTATATCTGATTCTACTAGATATATCTTCAAATGTGCAGATACTGCTGCTGGACTTATCAAGAAACTTCAAGAAAACATCACTTCTCAAGATTATGTGGAAACTCATAGGGTTAAGCGAAAGCGAACTTTCGATCCAACGGATTTATCTTTATAAACTCTGATGTCTGTTATGGGTGGCAGAGTTAAGGGGTATTAGACCCTTGAGATGCACCCTCCTAGGTATATATATCTATCTTGTATTAGTTAAGGATTCACTTTTGCCATATCTGCATTTCATGCACCTGCTTTGCTATTTCTGATGAATCTGTAATAGCTTCTTTTGTAGTTGTGAAATCCTCAACAGTGTGCTTGAATAATTCTTTCTGATATTGACGAATATAAATGGAAACTTATTCGTCTTTGTCTTATTAAACAGACTATTATCACATATCCAAATGACTTATTAATTTTAAAAACTCTTTTGAGAGATTTAACTGATCTACTCAATGTTGAAATGTAAAACTTATGAACTGACTGATGTCTATTTAAGTTCCAGGTAAACTCAGATTAATGACTCTTATTTCAAGCCTCCATAATTTACTGGCTGCATATAAATCATTCTTCAACTATTTACTGGCTCCATAATTTATACTCAACTTCACAATAAATCATTCTTCAACTATTGCCGACATTTCATATCAGATTTCTGCTGCATTAATTTCATACTGGCTGCATATTCTGACATTAGGAATATAATAATGCCAAGCTCTATCTCCAGAAACTTACCTTATACTCTTCGATCTTCTATAAACCGGCTCGCTAATCCTTCTAT
>CACSLK010002554.1:6933327-6943366 GCA_902706635.1 Striga hermonthica
CCTTACACCTCGAGGCATGCGGTAAGGTGCGCAAGACCTCAGTCCTCGAGGAGTGCGGCAACACGGGGGCACACGCGCGCGGAGAGGCGGCGGGCAGCAGCAGCGTGCACGACACGCCTGATGGGCGTGCACGCGCGCGGGAAGGCGGCGCCCTAGTCCTTGAGGATTAGGGCAAGGGCCGAGGGCGGCGCGCGGATGACGGTCCGAGAGAGGCGATGCGCGAGAAGTGAGAGAGAGGATTACTTGGATTGCAAGCCAAGTTATTTTGTTCCCTTATTGTTTTATGATTTCTAGCTTAATTAGGATACTTAATATTTTATTGCCTTATTAGTTCCCTAGGTAGATTAGGACTAGATATAATTGGTGCCTATATAAAGGCCATCCCCAATGTTCTTTTTTATCATCAATTTTATGAATAGAAATCTGAACTTTTGTTCTTCCACTTTGCTTTAGTTTTCCACCAAAATTCTATTGCAATTTTATTCGTTCCAAGAGGCGCTGTTGTGGCTCGAAGAACACCTATCGACGATTCAAGGCGCGGGCTAGCAACTTATCGGCAGTTGGGACACGCGATCTTCATCATTGGTGCTTTCGTTGAGAGGAGTTAGATCGTGTGTCTTTTTCCTACCCATTCCCTTTTCTTTTCTTTCCCCTTATTTTCGTTCGATTCAAAAAAAAAAAAAATCCAAAAATTATCATCATCACGAGTCCACAAAGTAAAGAGCGTAGAGAAGAGAGGAAAGCCATGGCCAACAAAGAGATGAAGGATAAGATCAATAATTTCGATTTTCAATTCCGTGGCATGAGCGAGGCCATAGATACACTTGGCAAGGGGCTCGATAATACGAAGTCAACGGTGCAAGATCTGATGGAAACCGTGAATAGGCGCTTCGACGAAATGGCATGCAACGTGCTCGCACGCCTGCCACCACCGCGACAATAAGAACAAGTGCGACATCACGACCGCGTGCGGCCCGAAGGAGAGGATCGACGGCGCGACGAGTACGAGCGCGAGGACGACTACGAACGGCAGTCGCAGGCGTCCAACTACCACGAGCATCTGAGGAATGACAAGCCCCACATCATGTTATCCACATTCACCGGCATCGATATAGATGCATGGCTCAACCGGTATATGCAATATCTCGAGCTCAACGAGATGGATGGGCCAGATCGTGTAAGGTACGCAGCTTATTATCTTGATGGTGAGGCCAATGTATGGTGGCAATGGCTCACGAGGATCTACCGCAAGCGGCAGCAGGCCATCACATGGGTCGACTTTGAGAGGGAATTGCTCACACACTTTGGCACGTCCGATTACCACAATTATAATGAGGCTCTCGTACGCATACGTCAGACAGGCAGCTTGCGTGAGTACATCAAGGAGTTCGAACGCCTAGCATGCCGTGTGTGAGATTGGCCCGAAGAAGCATTAGTGGGGACCTTTATAGGAGGGCTGAAGTTCGACTGGAGCGGCCAGACACGATGCACGTAGCCATGGTGGTAGCCTAACGACGCGAGGAACATCTTGCAGTCACGCGAAGGGGACGGGCGGATGTCCGCTTCACGGATACGCGGCGCACAGGCCCGAGCCAATAGACGACAAATGCGCGTCCGACCGTCAGCGCTCAGCTGGCAGGGCCAATAGTCAGGCGACTGTCCCCCGAGGAAGTCAAGCGCCGGCGTGAGAATGGTCTTTGTTTTAAATGCGAAGAAAATTTTACACCAGGTCATCAGTGTAAGCAGGCTTTTGTAATAGAAGTTGCTAATTCTGATGAAGAGGAATCTGAGGTCAATGAAGAGCCACACCAAGAGGACGAGGTTGAAGTGCCCGAAGAGGAAGCTGAAATTTTGATGCACGCAATGGCAGGGATTAGAGGGCCGAGGACAATGCGGTTGCCAGCATGGGTCAAGGATCATAGGGTGATCGTGCTCGTAGACAACGGATCATCACATAACTCATTAATGCCGAGTTATCCCAGAAACTGAAGCTTCCAACCACGAAGATTGAGCCCTTTGAAGTTTGAGTAGCTAACGGTGAGAGTCCGCAATGCACAGAATCGTTTCGCAAGGTACCGATCAAGTTTCAAGGAGTTACGGTTAAGGCTGATCTTTATGCTTTACCCCTAGTCGGACCTGACGTCGTTCTTGGAGTACAATGGCTCGAGGGATTATGTAAGGTGACCATCGACTATCGAACTAGAGTTATGGAGTTCAAATTTGGAGGTCGGCAAGTCACATTAAGCGCTGACACTGAAAAAGGTACCAAAGAAGTTGGGTTAAAGAGTATTGAACGAGTTTGGCGAAGTGGCAGCCAAATATATGTAGTATTGGTCGAAAGTAGGGATACACGCACGGAGAAGGCTGAGCAGCAGCAAGGCGATGTGCGCGAGCTTCTGAAAGAATTTGAAGGAGTGCTGGGCGAACCAAAGGGCCTACCACCTCACCGGGAGTTCGACCACCGGATACCACTGGTCAATGAGCAGCACGCAGTGCACGTCCATCCCTATAGGTACGCTAACTTCCAGAAAACTGAGATTAAAAGGCAAGTAGCTGAGATGCTAGAGTCTGGGTTAATTCAGCATCGCTCGAGTCCATTTTCTTCACCAGTATTGTTAGCTAAAAAGAAAGATGGCACGTGGAGGTTTGTTACTGACTACTGAGCTCTGATGCCGTGACTATCAAGGACTGATTCCCTATTCCTAGTGTCGACGACATGCTCGATGAGTTGGATGGATCACGTTACTTCTCAAAGCTCGATCTGAGAGCTGGCTATCATGAGATTCGACTCCACAAGGCTGACATTCCAAAGACAGCCTTTCGTACGCATCAGGGGCACTACAAGTATTTGGTGATGCCATTCGGGCTGTGCAATGCCCTATCCACTTTCCAGTTCACTATGAATTCCATCTTCAAGGAGCATCTACGTAAGTTTTTTCTAGTCTTTTTTTATGATATATTTATATATTCGAAGTCTTGGGCTGAACATCTAGAGCATTTGAGGGTGGTGCTCGAAGTCTTGGAGGCTAACTGGTTCCACATCAAGCCATCCAAGTGTTCATTCAGGCAGGAAATGGTCGAGTACCTAGGCCACTTTATATCCCACAATGGCGTGACGGTTGATCCACGGAAGATAGAGGCTATGGTCGACTGGCCCAAGCTAACGAGTCTCACGCAACTCAGAGGATTCCTGGGGCTCACGGGATACTACAGGATGTTTGTGAAGGACTATGGGACCAAAGCCAAGCCCCTTACGGAGATGACCAAGAAAGGAGGGTTCACGTGGACCAAGGCTAGCGAGGAGGCATTTGAAAAACTGAAGGGCGCAATGACTACAACGCCAGTACTCGTAATGCCAAAGTTTGATGTCTTGTTTGAAGTACACACGGATGCAAGTGATATTGGGATTGGAGTCGTACTATTGTAACACCCCGCTATTTCATGAAAATCAGAGTGTGTTTTTCGCAAAGTTTTTCAAAATAAAAATATTTAAGTTGTGAAATACTGATTCAGAGTGCTACCATAATACATGACTTTACTTCTAAATCTGACATTTTTGTTTTTTAGAAAACGGTCTAATAGTCTGAAAACTGAGTATCGGATCAAAAGGTTAATTTTAACAAACAGTACAATCTCAGCGGAAACCGTAGCGGCAAAAAAGGTAAAACCCACTACAGGAGATAGTAACAGCACTGCGGGACATAATTCAAACTTTATAAGCATAACTCCCGCATAATTCAAACTTTATAAGCATAGTCCTGAACCGATCGTCATCTCACACCTCCGGTCCGACTCCATGACCTGAAACAAACATAATAAAAGTGGGGTGTGAGCATTAAAGTCCACTGTGCTCCGTAGGAACTCATACTAAAGTAAACAGTGAAAATTATTGCAATATCATGATCCTGGCATGTACATAACCTGAACGTGAAACCAGTACTGAATAATCATAACCTGATAATCATCACATGACCGTCACCTCATCTGCCAGCATAAAAATACCGGACACCATGTGCACACTCTAGTGGGCAGACTAGGGCCACTAGAACCCAGAATGGACCGGCGACCATTCCAAGCGGATACATGACATGATAATACATACCTCAAACATGGTAGAGTAATTATAATCAATGTAATACCTATTCTGAGTCCCCACCTGATCCGTCTGAATAAAATGGCAGTGCTGATAATCGTAGCCTGATCAAACTGAAACATAATATAAACAATTACTAAATAATATACTCAGACTGATAAAATAGCTGTTTAATATGTTAAGATGCTCTACTAGAACTGAACGTGATATTTGGAATGAACCGGTACGGTCGGAACTGATTTAGTATGGAACTGAACTGGACTAGATCTAGAATTTAACTGAAAATGGGACCTAACATGAACCGGGACTTAAATATTTAAAACATAGGTTGAACCGGTCTAAACCGGTCTGAACCGTTCTGGCCCGACCGCCGGTCTGCTGTGGCCGGTCGGTCGGCCGCTGGCTCGGCCAACGGGCCTGCTGAGGCCGCGGGCACTGGCGCTGCATGGACCTGGGCATGACTGGCATGAACTCGGCCCGACTGGGCATGAGTTGGGGCGCTGGCGTGCGACTGATGCATCGCAACCATGATGCTGGGCACTGGCGTGCGTATCGCACGCACTGGAAGGCCGTCGCGAGCGGTTGGGGGTTACTGGATACGCATGATGGTGACTGGCGCTGCCGAACGCTATGTGCGTTGGCACTTGCGCCACTAAACGTTGTCGGGCGCTACCGCGCACCGCAACAAGCGACTGAACACAAGAACGTGCGCATGGGTGCTAGCTGGCGTGACGGGGTACCGTGCAGGCGCTGCCGTGCGACTCTCGCGGTACTGGCCACTCGGGCGTGCTGTTGGGCCCTGCCTGTGGCCGACTGGCATGCGGACATGCGCACTGGCGTGCGCTACTGCACACTGCCGTGTGCTATGTGTTGCTTCTGCGGACTGGCTGCGAGCAGGGAACATGCGCGACACCTGCTTGGCATACACGCATGTCGCCCGCGTACACAGTTTGACTACCGGCGCGCACTACCCGCTGCGTGCGGGCATGGCGACCACAGCCGATCCTTACCAGCCGTCCGGCAACTTCTTCCGGCAACTCCAACATGATTCAACATGATTAAACATAACATGATCACATATACTCAATTTGCTCAAAATCATGAACTTTGGCTCAATGAACTACTATGGCCGATGGCGTGCACACCGTGCGCCGCCTACGACTTTAAGCCGATTCTTCGACCGAACATGAAATTCTCTCGACACTTATGAACTAACTGAACATGAAATGACATATAACGATCAAATAACCATGAGTTGCACGGGAGGTAACGGATAAACTGAACTTCACTCGGTCATGGCTTAACATAGCCTAACCGAGCATGACTTGAACTTCCTCATGAATTGTCGGACATAATTGAATATATGACCATAACATGATCTTACTAACATTAAGAGAGGGTTAGCTGGTGTTTACCTCCTCGAACTCTCGATCAATGATGCGTAACTCCTTGCAAATGGACCTTGCGTGCGCGTGCGTGTGTGCTTCTTCGCCTCTGAGTGCGTGTGTGTAAAATATAGCTTAATCTCCCTTAACTTATGCTAATTATAGGATAATCTCTCTCTTAACTTTGCTGAGTGCTAAGGTTAAGCGTAAGGTAAAATGTCTACCACACCATATATAAAATGGGCGGACGAAATAGTGAAGAAGGGTGAAACTGCCTTTGGCCAATCATATTTCACCACTTGCCACAAGCCTAGCACATGAGGTGTACTTTAATTTGCTTAGTCATGCTACATGTGGCCTTCAAGGACAAGGCTTAGTCATCACTTGCAATGATGAGAGTTCACATGACATTTTGTCACTAACTTTCGGTAATAAATGGCTTAAATCTAATAACATGTTAAACTTGATCATGTTAAGCTAATGAACGATTGATGCTAAACTTAGTTAGCGTACGCATTACTCGTGCAATTTGCACCATCCTCGGTCACTTAACATGAACTACGTGCAACGATTTCCACAATAAACTTAATATGAGCAAACATGAACTAAATGCCAAAGACATGAACTCTAAAACTTAGAGATTATTTCTAAGTATTAGTAGCAACCGAACTTAAATAGTTTCTGTCGAAACTTGACTTCGAAATTTAATTCGAATAGTCATAACTTTAATAATTAGTCCCGAATGATAACGATCGATAAAATAAATATTTCGGAACTAAATGTGATATTACATTAACAACATGTTGGGCTATTACAATCTGCCCTCCTTAAAATATTTCCGTCCTCGGAAATACAAAACAAAACATATATACATGGAACATAAAAAAAAAACATGTACATCAGAACTAAAAATCAGGAAAACGAGCGCGAATATTAAACTTCTTCTCCCAAGTGGCTCCGTGTCGATCCCACTGAATACGAACGAAGAGAACATCACGCTTCCAGAGCCATCGAACCTGTCGATCCAACACAGCTACCGGTCGCTCCTCGTAAGATAAATCTGGATGGATCTGAATATCGGTATGATGAATGACATGATCGGGGTCGCACACGTACTTACGTAACATGGATACATGGAAGAAATTATGAACACTGGACAACTCGGGAGGTAAGGCTAATCGATACGCAACTTCGCCCACTCGCTCGAGAACTTCGAACGGGCCAATGAATCGAGGGTGTAACTTCCCTCTCTTCCCGAATCGAAAGACTCCACGAAACGGACGAACTCTGAGAAAAGCTGGCTCGCCAACCTCGAACTGAATATCTCGTCGATGCTGATCGGCTGATGATTTCTGTCGACTCTGAGCTGTCTTGAGCCTCTGCCGGATCAACTCGACTTGATCTGCGGTTTCCTCGGTCATCTTCGGACCGAGTACTCGACGCTCACCGACATCATCCCAATAAAGAGGGGAACGACACTTACGACCGTAAAGTGCCTCGTAAGGAGCCATCTGAATAGAAGAATGATAGTTGTTGAAAGCAAACTCAACCAATGGCAATAACGACTCCCACTTAGCACCCCTGTGAATAACCAAAGCTTGTAGCATATCCTCCAACGTCTGAATGGTCCGCTCGGTCTGTCCGTCAATCTCTGGATGGTAGGCTGAACTGAACTCTAGCCTCGTGCCCATCGCCTCGTGCAAATTCTGCCAGAATTGACTGGTGAATCTGGGGTCTCTGTCTGACACGATAGTAACAGGCACTCCGTGGAGTCGAAAGATCCCACGGGTATAAATCTCAGCCAACCTGTCCAAAGACATTTTCATCGATACTGGTAAGAAAATGAGCAACCTTAGTTAATCTGTCGACCACGACCCAAATAGCATCGTGATGTTCAGACGACCTCGGTAACCCCGTGAAAAAATCTATCGTAACTTCCTCCCACTTCCACTTCGGAATCGGAAGTGGCTGCAGGAGGCCCAAGGGACTCTTATGTTCGTCTTTGACTTGTTGACAGGTTTAACATTTCCTCACAAAGTCGGCTACGTCCTTCTTCATCCCTCACCACCATAACGATCTTTTCAGGTCATGATACATCTTCGTACATCCTGGATGGGCTAAATAAGGTGCGGTATGAGCCTCAGTCAATATCTCCTTTCGCAACGCCTCGACTTTTGGCACCACAATCCTGTCTCAAAATTCCAAGGCCCCATCAGTGCCTCGGTGAAAATCTTCGACGCCTCCGGCGCGAACTTTGGCATCAATGGTACGAACAAATTCATCAGAAGCCTGCTCCTGCCGGATCCTTTCTCTCAGTGTCGGCTGAACCTGCATTGAACTGACACTCCCCGTAATGGCCGTAAGAAGTGCATCAAAAACCTGAATCTGCATCCGAGCGAACTCATGAATCAGACGACTCTGCTGAGTAACAACATAAGTCAAGTCACCCTTCACCTTACGGCTTAGGGCATCAGCAACCACATTCGCCTTCCCCAGATGGTACTAGATCGTGCAATCATCCTTGACGAGCTCTAACCAACGACGTTGTCTCATGTTGAGCTCCTTCTGAGTGAAAATATATTGTAAGCTCTTATGATCTGTAAAAATCTCGCATCGACCGCCGTATAAATAATGTCGCCAAATCTTGAGGGCATGAACAACTTCTGCTAGCTCCAAGTCGTGCGTCGGATAGTTCTGTTTATGTGGCTTTAGCTGGCGTGAAGCATAAGCAACGACCTGACCATCCTGCATGAGTACGCATCCCAAACCCTGTCTTGAAGCATCACTGAAAATGGTGAAACTCCGAGAAGGATCGGGAATAGTCAACACCGGTGCTGAAGTTAGCCTCTTTTTGAGCTCCTGAAAGCTCAAATCACATCGATCAGTCCACTCGAACTTCACAGACTTCCTCGTCAGCTGGGATAAAGGAAGGGCAATCTTGGAAAAGCCCTCAATGAATTTGCGATAATAACCAGCCAAACCGAGAAAACTGCGAACCTCAGACGGACTCTTCGGTGTCGACCAGTTCTGAAAAGCGGAAACCTTGGATGGATCAACCTCAATACCTGCCTGAGTATAACATTGCCAAGAAAGGCTACTCGCTGGAGCCAGAATTCGCATTTGGAGAATTTGGCATATAACTTTTCTCGTCTAAGGGTTTCAAGGACAACCCTCAGATGCTCCTCGTGTTCTTTCTGGCTCTTGGAGTAGATAAGAATATCATCAATGAAAACAATAACAAACTGATCAAGATAAGGATGGAAGATATGGGTCATCAGGTCCATAAATACTGCTAGAGCGTTGTTGAGGCCAAATGGCATGACTACGAACTCATAATGATCGTACCGAGTATGAAAAGCAGTGTTTGGAATGTCTGACTCTTTGATTTTCAGATGATGGTAGCCTGATCGTAAATCAATCTTGGAGAAAGCACAAGCTCCCCTCAGCTGATCAAATAAATCGTCAATCCTGAGAAGCGGATCGTCAATCGGTTAAGATCCCGGTAATCGGTACACATGCGCATGGAACCGTCCTTCTTTTTAACAAAAAGAACGGGTGCTCCCATGGTGAAACACTCAATCGGATAAAACTGAGTTGCGATAATTCCTGAATTTGCGCCTTAAGCTCCTGCAATTCTTTTGGCGCCATACGATAAGGTGCTTTGGAAACTGGGCCGGCTCCTGGAATAAGATCAATAGAGAACTCTACCTGCCGGTTAGGTGGTCCTCCTGGAAGTTCGTCCAGAAACACGTTCACAAACTCACGAACAACAGAAACGTCGTGAGGTGTTCGTGCCTTTGGAGAATCATCGACAAGGCTTACAAGATAACCCTGACATTCGCCTCGTCGCAACATCTTCTTGGCTTTCATCATAGAAATGACATGAGTCAAGGAACGAGTCTTGGTGCTAAAGAAATTAATAGAATTTTCTCCCAGTAAAGAGTAATCTCCCGGTCATGGCATCGAATATCTGCATCAAAATATGCTAGCCAATCCATGCCGAGTATGTGGTCAAAGTCCCTCATCTCGAGAACATAAGCGTCGGTAGACAATATACAGCCACCGATAGAAAGGCTGAGATCTGTAGCTTTAGCATAAGTCACTATCTTTCGTTCTGAGGCTAAACTCACCTCGAGAGGATCGACAGCGATAATGACATGTACTCCGATGGCATCAAGACTGTTGGAACCCACGAGAATCTCGATATGCACAAATCACGGACAAACATTCAACATAAACCTATGCGCAGCGGATCTAAAGGTTTGATGAAGAAAACTTACTGCTTAAAATTTATGTAGATCTGGCTGGCCCGAACAGTTGACCGCAAATCAAATCTTCTCGGAATCGAACAAACTTGACCAATCCAGAAAGCTGACGTCACGGCGAAGTCAACGGCGTTGACCGATTGGAAATCGGCCCTCTCACGCGCTCTCACGCGCGGCGACAAACTCCGGTGACTGCTTCCTCGCGGCGGCGCGTGGCGGCGCGTCCGGCGGCGGTTGGCAGCGATCTCGACGGCGATCTCTTCGTCTCGTCGTCCTGGTCGTCGTGGTATGGTCAC
>CACSLK010002554.1:6957993-6973810 GCA_902706635.1 Striga hermonthica
TTCAAGGCATAATAGGCCAGAAGTTGAATAAATTAAAGCCTATTTACCTGTAAAAAAGAGTCGAGTAAATGCATCCCATTGGACTGGAATTATCATATAGTTTGGGTCGAATATCAAATTAGAGGCTCGATCGAAAAGGCTCGAAAATAAATAAACAAAAAAATTGCATTACTTAAAATAACATTGGAAGAATCCAATATTCTAACGGGTTAAATCCGAACTACGCGATTAAACCGAAGTCGTCGAACGACGATCTTTTTAAATAAAACATATGAGTACTCCAACCTTTTATTTAAGTCGACATCGCGACTAATAAAATAGATATAACCTTATAAATAATATTCGATAAATAGAATATTTTGAGAAATTCTATAAATCAAACGGGGCGTTACAGGACCATCGCCAAGCCACTGATGGAGATGACCAAGAAAGGCGGGTTCAAGTGGACCGAGGCTAGCGAGGAAGCATTTGAGAAGCTGAAGGGTGAAATGACCACGACGCCAGTGCTCGCAATGACAAGGTTCGATGTTCTGTTTGAGGTACACACAGATGCGAGCGACGTGGGAATTGGAGTCGTGCTAGTGCAGGAGGGACGACCTTAGCCTTTCTCAGCAAGGCACTAGGCACGACTCAACTTGGGCTATCTATGTACGTGAAGGAGATGGTAGCGGTTGTCGAAGTTGTGAGATTCTGGAGGCCTTACCTATTGGGGTGACGATTTCAAATTATAACCGACCAGCAACTGCTCAAGCATCTACTCGAGCAAAGAATTGTTACCTCCGAGCAACAGAAGTTTGTCTCGAAGCTTATGGGATTCGACTTCGAGATAGTCTACCGGTCGGGCCGACAGAATGTTGTGGCCGACGCACTATCCCGAAGGACGGATGTAGTCGAGCTCGCGGCTATCACCGGACCAACATGGGCAATTTGGGAGGAAGTTCGGAAGGCGCAAGAGGAAGATATGTATTGCCAGGAGCTACGCCGGGAGATCAAGGCAGGAGACACAACCTATGCTGATTACGAGTTGCACAATGGACTACTGCTTCACCGAGGCTGAGTATTTGTTCCCGACAGTGGGCAACTACGTGAAAGGATCATGCAGCACTTTCACGACTCTAAGATTGGAGGGCACTCGGGAATTTACCGCACGTGGATGAGGATGGTCAATACCTTCTATTGGCCAGGGCAGCAGGGCACTGTCATGGAGTATGTCGCTCGATGCGACAAGTGCCAACGCACGAAGGCTGATGCAAGGCGACCAAGCGGATTCCTGCAACCTCTACCAGTACCCGAGGCAATTTCGGAAGACATAACTATGGATTTCATTGAAGGGTTGCCGAGTTCTAATGGGTTCAACGGTGTTATGGTCGTGGTGGATCGACTTACCAAGTACGCTCATTTCATACCCATCACCCATCCTTATACGGCGAAATCTATCATTTCCGACCGGGACTGAATCTTTATGAGCAGCTTTTCGTCCAAATTCTTTAAACTGCAAGGGACCAAGCTGTCAATGAGCTCAGCATATCACCCACAAACAGATGGACAAACTGAGGTAACTAACCGAACTCTTGAGCAGTATTTAAGGTGTTATGTCCATCAATTTCCGGAGAAGTGGAAAAATTTTCTGCCCTGGGCTGAGTATTGGTACAATACCATTTACCATGAGTCAACCAAGATGACGCCATTCGAGTTGGTATATGGGCGCAAACCGCCGGCACTAATCAATTACTCGGAGGGAGGCGCGGTCAATGATGAGGTCGGTCGAGAACTTGTGGAGCGAGATTTGATGTTGCGAGAATTGAAAAAAAATCTCGAAGGCTCGATTAACCGAACCAAAACCTTCGCAGACAGGAAAAGGCGAGAGGAAAATTTTATGCCAGGCGAATATGTCTACTTAAAACTGCGACCATTCAGGCAGCGCACGACAGCACAGAGGGCGGCAACTAAGCTAGGAGTGCGCTACTATGGGCCTTATCAGATTTTGAAACGCATAGGTCAAGTAGCTTATCGTCTCGAGCTACCAGAGAGTTCGCAGATCCATCCGGTCATTCATGTCTTGCAGCTCAAGAGAAGTCTAGGAGAAGCGCACAAGCGGTGCGAAGAGTTACCGGCGACTGCAACCGATGGTAGGGTCATAGTGCGCCCAAAACGTGCGATTGAATATCGCCAAGTGAGGAAGGAAGGACGCTATCATTGTGACGTACTAGATGAGTGGGAAGAGTTGCCACTGGAAGAATCCACATGGGAAGATCTTGATGAGATGCGCGATCAATTCCCGAATTTCGTCCTTGAGGACAAGGAAACACTTGAAGGGGACGGAAATGATGCGAAAGTGGCTAGGCAGCTCAAGAACACCGCAAGTCGCGCTTATCATGCACGTAAAAGGCTGGCATGGACCACAGGCGAGACGCAAGCCTTGGAAGGTGATGCCCGAGAGGCATGCGAAATTGGCCAGCACAAGGATAGGCGAACCGTGAGCGAACGCGAACGGGGCATAGGCGCGCATGCTATCGAGCGCCGGGGCATGCAGGCGAACGAAACGCGCGAGATCGATAGGCGATATGGTAGCGCAAATGAAGCACGCGGCAGCAGGACGTGCGCGATGGGCGAAGCCTTATGCCTCGAGGCATGCGGTAAGACGGGCAGGGCAAACGCGCGCGAGAGAAGACCGGCAGCTACGGCGTGTGCAACACGTCAGGCGGGCGCGCACGCGCGGAGAAGGGCAGTGCCCTAGTCCTCGAGGACTAGGGCGTGGGAGGCGGTGCGCGACTAGGGTGGTGGAAGAGGCGGCCGAGAGAGATAGAATAAGAGAGAGAGAGAGAGAGAGAGAGAGAGAGAGAGAGAGAGAGAGAGAGAGAGAGAGAGAGAGAGAGAGATTCTTGGAGTGCAAGCCAAGTTTTACATTTTCCATCTTGCTTTATGATTTCTAGCTTAATTAGGATACTTAATATTTTATTGCTTTATTAGAGTTCTAGTTTGATTAGGATTAGATCTAGTTGGTACCTATATAAAAGGCCTGCCCCCATGTTATTTTTCATCTTTAAATTTATCAATAGAAATCAGAAATTTGTTCATTTTCTTTACTTTAGTTTTTCACCAAAATTCTATTGCAATTATATTCATTTAGAGGGGTGTGGTTTGTGAACCTCTAGGCAACTATCGGCGATTCAAGGCACTGATTTGTGGCTTACCGGAAGTCTGGACACGCGATCTTCATCAGGCCGCAAGTCCGCCCGTGCCGAGCCCTTGTGCAAGCCGAAGAATGCCCTAGTCATAGCCGAGTATTGGTATGTCTCTATGTGTTTGGTGCACCATCGAAGTCTTAGAAAGTTTAGAATTCTTCCCCAAGCCCATTCCCGCGCGCCAGCACGCAGCTGCCCAGTGCCCGCGCGCACAGCTGCACAGTGATGCGGAAGTGATTATCAACCCCGGTGAGTCCGAGGACGAGTCTTGGGAGGACCTCGGGGGATGGCTCGAGGGTGGGCTGGAGGAGCCACAAGAGGAGGAATATTTGCCAACCGTTAGGCGTGACTGGCCAAGAGGTTGTGGTAAGAGAGCACGATACCGCAAAGGAGGCGCAAGGCTAAGCATGCAAAGAAGAGACGCACGACAAGTACGCGCAAGGAAGAGGATTGGGCCGATGTCGAGTGCGTAGTGCCGGGTAAAGTAGGAGAGTGGTGCAAAGCTTGTGCAAGGAAGCGACGCGCATGGCGCATGGAGGCTAAGAGAATGGGCGCGCGAGGGGTGGAGGATGGGTGAAAGATGCGCGCGGGCGATAGCCATGGGCCAGTGGACGGGTGTGCGGGTATGTGCGAATGGGTGAGCACGATCGAGCAGCGCGCATCGGGCCTTGATGCGCATGGGTGGTCGGGCGAGCGAGATGATGCGCACGGTTGGGAAAGCAGCGCAGAGGCACTGGACGTGCGCGACTACTGTGCAGGTGGCTGGGACGCGCGGCAGACGAGCGATGGGCGCACGGGGCGCGCTGGGTACGCGAGTGGCGCAGACGCGGGAGAAGGCCTAGGCCTTGTAGGCCTAGGACAAGAGGGCGCGGGGCACCACGCGCGAGAGCAGGGCAGCGATGGCTGGGCGCATGCAAGGGCATGCACGTGCGATGCAGGCGAGGCAGACGACACCGCGTCCGCCGAGGACTAGGCCTCGCGAGGCGGCACGCGATGAGGCTGTTAGGGATTAGGGTTCGGATGACTTGGAGTGCAAGGCAAGGTATTTTGATGATCAAGACTTGCTACTTAATTAGGATTCTATTTCTTTATTGCTTTTATTAGTTCTAGTAATATTAGAAGTTTATTAGTAGAAGATGTTAGGAGATTTAGTTGCCTTAGGATTTATATTCTTGCATGGATTAGGAGATCTAATTAGACTAGGATTAGATTTATTTTGCACCTATAAATACCAATGTACTCTCATCATAATTTACATGTCGAATGAGTGAATAGAAAAGGAACGTTTGTTCATCGTGTGTTTAAGCAAGGCCATCAGTGCATGTTTATCATACAACTGTGTCTAAGAGAAGGCCATTAGTGCGTCTTGAAGTCACACCTATCGTGTTTAGTCGAAGGCCCCGAGTGCGCGATTATCCATAAACCGTAGGCAAAATCACGATCCCTAATTATTGGTGCTTTCGTTGAGAGTGTCCAATCGTGTTTTTCTCTATTTTCTCTTTTCTTTTTTCGGTATATTCCTTCCTAGGGGCCGAATTTTTCCCTTCTTTTTGGTTCAATTTTTATCTTTTTTTTCTTCTATTTGTCGAGAGTTTTGAGTTTTAGTATCAAAAAAAGTTGAGAGTCTAAAAAAAATGTGAGTAAATCACATTTTTCGTCTTGTATGTTGACCCCTGCAAACATTTTAGTCCCCTTCCAATTGCTTTTTTATTTTCGTCCCTTATGTTTGAAAAAAGGTTACAAAAATGTCCTTTTCATACATAAGGGATGAAATTGGAACAACTTTTTGCAAAACATAAAGGACCTTTTTGTTGCAAAAAGGACCTTTTCTGTAACCTTTTTTCAAACATACGGGATGAAAATCAAAAACACAATTCGAAGAGGACTAAAATGTTTGGAGGGGTAAACATACAGGACGAAAAATACATTTTACTCAAAAAATATTGTCAAACCGTGAAAGAATTGAGTCTTTGGAGGAAAGCTTGAAGACCATTGGTGATGGCCAATATACGAAGAATGAAAATTTGGCGAAGATCGACCTGATGGTCCACGATTTAGTCGGGCAGCTCACACGCATCAACCACGGGCCGCGAAGAAGCCACGGAGGGTGATCCACCACGACGTCGAGAAACCCTGAGTCCGAGCGAGAGGAGTACGACTGACGATCATGGGCGACGCACGCATCGCGAGCGTACGACGACCGGCACTACCAGCGTGAAGGGCGACGACATCACCGCGACGAACGGCACGAGGGCGTACACACAGTCGAATCTCACCATGCCCACGTTCACGAGAGTCGATCCGGATGCGTGGCTTAGTTGGGCTATGCAATTTTTTGAGATCAACGACGTGCTAAGGAATGAGCGAGTTCAAATTGCTGCCTATCATCTTGATGGAGAAGCGAATGTTTGGTGGCAGTGGATCTTGCACAAGAACAATGGTGAGCACATGCGTTGGAGAGACTTCGAAAGAGAGCTCATCACGAGGTTTATTTCTAGTGATTACTTTGATTATGATGAAGCTTTGTCTCGTATACAGCAAGTTGGTAGTTTGCGACACTATCAGAGGGAGTTTCAGCGCATTGCTAGTAGGGTGCGGGATTGGCCCGAGAGTGCACTAGTGGGAGCATTCATTGGAGGCTTGAAAGCGAGTTGGCGGCTGAGGTGTGACTAGACAGACCGAGGTCAACATGAGCGGCTATGGAGTCGGCCAGGTTGCACGAGGACCACCTCACGGTGGTGCGCAAGGCGAGGCCGAGCGATGCGCGCACGGAGCTGAGGCGTACGCATGCCGCAATTGAAGAGGTGCCCCCACGGGATGAGAGCAAGCCGAGATTTAGCGAAGGGACGCGCACAACGAGTAACATGCGGCGATTAATGGAGGACGAGATCCAACGGCGAAGAGCTAAAGGCCTATGCTTCACGTGCAACGAACGATTCACACCAGGCCATAAATGTAAAGGTAATGAATTCTTTTTGCTAGAGTTCGAAGAGGAACATGAGAGCGAACCACTTGAGAAAACATTACTACATGTGGTCAAGTGCAAAAAACAAGGCCCGAAGATTATCAGGTTTACAGCTGAAATAAAGGATATGTTGCTGGAAGTGCTAGTGGATAGTGGGTCAAGTTTAAATTTTATCGATAAGGAGATATCCACGAAATTGAAGTTGGTGCCCACTAAAGTCAAGACGTTTGGGGTCAAGGTGGCCAATGGAGAGGAACTTCGAGGTAATCAGTTATTAAAGAAGGTTCCAATCATGGCACAAGATCAGAAGTTGGAGATTGACCTCTATGCCTTGCCGTTGAAGGCTAGTGATGTGGTCTTGGGAGTGCAGTGGCTCGAAACGCTTGGGCCCATCACAACCGACTACAAAAGAGGTACAATGGAGTTTGGTCGATCAAGGAAGCACATCAAGTTGCAAACCAAGGACCAAGGGTGACTCCCCAATTGAGGAGGAGGATGAGGTCAAGGAGCTAAATTTTATTATCCTTGAGGACAAGGAAGTACTTGAAGAGGAGGGGAGTGATGCGGAAGTGGTTATCAACCCCAGTGAGTCCGAGGACGAGTCTTGGGAGGACCTTGAGGGATGGCTCGAGAGTGGGTCGGAGGAGTCACAAGAGGAGGAATATTGGCCAACTGTTAGGCGAGACTGGCTAAGAGGCTGTGGTAAGAGAGCACGATCGCGCAATAGGAGGCGCAAGGCTAAGCGTGCAAAGAAGAGATGCACGGAAAGTACGCGCGAGGAAGAGGATTGGCCCAATGCCGAGTGCATAGTGTCAGGCAAAGTAGGAGAGTTGTGCAAAGCTTGTGCGAGGAAGAGACGTTCATGGCGCATGGAGGCTAAGAGAATAGGCGCGAGAGGGGTGGAAGATGGGTGGAAGATGCGCGCGGGCGATTGCCATGGGCCAGCAGACGGGTGTGCGGGTATGTGCGAATGGGCGAGCACGATCGAGCAGCGCACATCAGGCCTTGATGCGCGCGGGTGGTCGGGTGAGCGAGATGATGCGCGCAGTTGGGAAAGCAGCTCGGAGGCACTGGACGTGCGCGACTACCGCGCAAGTGGCTGGGACGCGCGGCAGGCGAGCAATGGGCGTGCAGAGCGCGCTGGTGATACAGAAATGGTTATTAACTCCGGAGAATTCGAGGACAAGTCTTGGGACGACCTCGAGGGATGGCTCCAGGGTGGGCTGGAGGAGCCACCAATGGAGGAATATTGGCCATCGGTTAGGCGTGACTGGCCAAGAGACTGTGGCAAGAGGAGGCGATCGCGCAATAGGAGGTGCAAGGCTAAGCGCGCTAAGAAGAGACGCACTGTGATTGCACATGAGGAAAAAGATTGGGTCGACGCCGAATTCAAAGTACCGGGAAGGCTAGGTGATTGGTGCAAAGCTTGTACAAGGAAGAGGCGTGCATGGCGCATGGAAGCTAGGAGAATGGTCGCGCGAGGGGTGGAAGATGGGTGGAAGACACGCGCGGGAGATTGATGTGGGCCAGAAGACAGATGCGACGAGTGGCTAATGGGCGAATGGCGCGCATCGGCCCATGATGCCCGCGACATCACGCGTGACCCGCGGGATGATCGCGAAGATAGCGCGAGGCGCGCGAATAGAGCTCACGCGGGCGGAAGCCTAGGCCTTGTAGTCCTACGAATGGCGGGAGCGCACGCGTACGAGGAGATCGATGATGGGATGGGGCTTGCGGAGCGCGCTAGTGAGGGCGACGCGGGCGAAGGCCCAGTCCGCGTAGGAATAGGCGTGGCATGGGCGATGGACCAGGATGCGCCAGCCAGCTCACGCAAGCAGGCGGCGCGCGCATCAGCGCGCGCGTGGGAGGCGGATGATGAAGATCGTGTGTTTCGATTGCCGATAAGCCACGAATCCGTGCCTTGAATCGCCGATAAGTGTTTCTCTAGCCACAGTCGCGCCTATTGAAACGAATAAAATTGCAATAGAAATCTAGAAGAAATCTAAGACAAAGTGTTTGAACAGAAGTTCGGATTTTTATTGATAAACTTGATTGATGAAAAATAACAGGGGAAAGGGCCTTTATATAGGCACAAATTATATCTAATCCTAATCTACCTAGGGAACTAATAAAGCAATAAAATATTAAGAATCATTATGCAATAAGGAAACCAAATAGCTAGGGGATCTAATGCCTTGGCTTGCACTCCAAGTAGTCTTGTCTTGCACTCCACTCCAAACTCCTAGCCGCCTCAACCTCTCGCCGCCTAGGACTTCTCTACCGCCCGCGCGTTTTCCTAGTCCTCGAGGACTAGGGTCGCACCTCCAACGCCCGCCTATCCTCTTGCCTCGAGGATTAAGGTCTCGCGCCATGCGTGCGCCATTCCTACTACTTGAAGGATCATGCTTCGAGCCCATATCCACTATGCCTATTCCTACTAGGAATATGCTTCCGGCTACGTTGCCTAATCTTCGGAGGATTACTCCCATCACCGATCTTTCACGCATTTTCCGGTAGTCAGCTGCTTTTTCTAGTCCTGCGGGGTCTAGTATTCGCGCCTTGCCTAATCCTATGAGGACTAGGCTTACTGCCCTGGTCTTGCATCTTTCTGCGTGTGTGCACGCGATCGCACCTTTCGCCCGCGTGACCATCTCGCACACATCCTTGCTACCTGCGTGGGTGTCGTGCATGCCTGTTCGCCCGACATCGCCCCCGCGCTCGCCCTGCACCTCGTGCTCCTGCTCGATCGCGCACTGTGCCGCGCCCGTCGTCGCTCGCTCATTTGCCCTCTCACGGTCGTCCCATGTGCATGCTGGGTGTTGCTCCCTCGCGCATGCCTTGCATCAATCGACCGCATCGCCTGAGCCCGCTATCGTACACTCGACCTCGGTCCACTGCGCGTAGCCCTCCCTTAAGCGCCCTAAGCCTTGTACCTCGCATGCGCACTGCCCGTAGTGCGAAGCTCGTGCTCGACCCATTCGTACGTCGCTCTGTTGTAGCTTTGACCTTCTCGCATTCGACCATGCTAGTGTCGACCTCAACCCTTCAAGCCTCAATCATTCTGGCTTGTTGCTTGACCTCCTTATCGTGGTAGACCCTTATATGCTTGACCTCCTATGCTGTTGTGCACGTCGGTACCTTCGTATACGGGCTCGTGCACGTCTCCTAGGCCATGCAAGCCTTGTTATGGCCCTTTGCTCGGCCTTCTCGGATAGTATCGGCCTTCAGTCCTTCTATTCTTCGGGGGTCAAAACCCACTTCCGCATCAGCGGCTGCCAGCGAGTCCGCAGCCGCCGAAGACTAGGCCTCGCGGGCGGTGCAAAATGAGGCGGTCGAGGGCTAGGGTTCTGCCGACTTAAGCTTCAAGCCTTTGGATTGGAGTGCAAGTCGAGTAATTAGGAGATCTACTAGATTTAGGATTTTATTAGTAGAAGATTCATGGGTCTCTCCTCAGATCTGGAGTGAATCAATGGAAACAAGCCCGGATCTGAAATGAACCGATAGGAATGAGCTCAGATCTGCCTCGATCACCTTCAAACCATTGCTGCACTGCGAGAACACCTGCAAGAACTCAACGCCGGAGGGGTTTCTAGCGTAGAGCCTCCGACGCTCAAGTCATTATGTGAAACAGAGGAAAAGAGCTGCTCTGAGAGAGCAGCAACAGTAATGGAGGAGAGTATAGAATGAATGGAGGTTAGGGTTTTGGGGTTACCTCAGCTCCTTTATATAGAAGCAAAACATTTACCTGAACTTCCCAAAATGCCCTGGCCGACTTACTGGAAATGTCCAAAATACCCTGGTCGGTTCGCATTCCGTCCATCTCCTAGTCAGCATCTAGATTCCTTGTTATCCTTAATAACTTCCTTCTTGTATTTGACAGCTTCCCTATGATATGTTGAAGTATACCGGAATTGTTGGAGATCTATGAGCCTCGAGACGTCCTCAGTCGACTCGGGATATCAACTCGAGTCGACTGGGTCATCTTCAATCGTCGGTAGACCTTGATGCGCTTGTCCGTCTTTCTGGTAGGAGTCGACTTTCACTAGTCGACACATGGAAGTCGACTGAGAGAAACGCCTGGGTTCTGACAGACTGGAGATATTATGAGTCCGCGGGAAGAGTCGACTTCATATAAGTCATCTCGATAATGTCTGAACCGTTATACGACAGTAAGGCTATATCATCTAGTCCCCCCAAAAATTACTCGAAGCGATTCTGAGCTTAAGAGTAATTTGTCGGTAGTCGATCTCCTTATTCCCAACCGTCCATATTTATCTCTCGACTCGCGAGAAGCTCTTTCGCTTCACTTAGGGAAATTCTCACATTGATCGGATAAGCTCGGATTTCTTTTCGAATTTCAAAATTCAAAAAGGCTTGGAATCTGACAAGACGTTTCTCTCTCCACCTCTTCGTATTCCGTGCATCATTTCGTCTGTTGGATCTGCCTTTAATCTAAGGGCTAGGGTTTCTTTAATTCCCTTATAAATTCCTCTCCTCTTTTTCTTCTCACACTTTTTCGCACTCAGACTTCTCAGACTTCCTTTTTCTCCGGCAAATAAAGCATCCCAAGTTCTCCGGCACTCGCTTCATTTTTCGACACTCCTCTCGGATTTCTCAGGACTTGTTCAGCAATCATCATGTGTAAGTTCTCTTTGCTTTTCTATTTATTGTTATGCGATTTTTTTTATTTTTTTTTTGCTTATATGGGCCATATGCTTGATGTTCATAGATTCATCGGGCTTTCTGGTATTTTTAGACGACTTTCTGGGATTTATTTTTTTAGATCTTCAGTTGTAGATTTTTCATCTCTCCAAGTGTTTTCGTCCATCAGTCGATTTGATATGAAAAATCAATTCTTCTGCTTCTCTTTGGTTATCATCGATTTGACATCCTCGCGCCGAATCGAGTGAAGCATAAATGACCTATAAATTCTTCTCGATCCTACCTTGCTTTTTATGTAGAGCCGATTTGCTCGTTTTTCCTCCCTGCTTCAATGACTCTTCTTCTTAGAGTCGAATCGCAGTTATGATTATCTTCGTCTATTGATTGTCGTTCTTCCTTTTTTCCTTTCTCTCTTTTTTAGATTCTGACTCTGCCCCTGTTTCCGATCCTGTTTCCGGTTCTCTTTCCCGCGAAATCGACGAATACTCGAGTTCTGACTCTATTCAAATAATCGATGTTAGACCGAGTGCTAATCAAAATGTCGAGCCGGAGGCTCTGTTAACTCCTCCAATGCCTCACCCTTCGGCATCGACTGGGACGTATATAATCAGGCGCTGCTGTCAGGCACTCTTTGTGGGGACCCTGAAGTTTCTCGCGCTCCTGCATCTCCTCGACTTAGCTTAATCCCTTGAGGTATTCTCATTAGACTTTTAGACATCCCTATGTATAGAACAAGCCATGTTCATTCATTTATAATGGCCCCTTCAGTCGAGCCTGTAACTGTAGCATGTTCCGTAGCAAAGTTAGTTGTTAACCCCTTTTTTATGCTCCTGCAGCCGAAATCAATGGCTTCAGAAAGTACAGTGGTCTTCCCTCCGATTGGGAGTTGGTTGCTCCTACACCCAAAGACGACTTCCGACATCCTCCTCGCGGCTGTTTTACCTTTTTCGTCGATCAAATAATGTCGGGATTGTGCTTCCCGATTCAACATGAGCTGCTACCGCCGAGCAACTTATTTGATATACCCATAAATTAATTTACTCCCAATTCTATCTGAATAATGGTGGCCTTCATAGTCGTTACCCGCATAGTCTTAGGTAGTTTTACACCTGATTTTTTTCCTTTACTGTCACGGTTATAGGTTTAGCAAAGATGCCCACTGCCTAGGTCGTCGGGTAGGGGTGACCTTTCTCGACGATCTCTCTTCCAATATTACCGAGTGGAAGAAGAAATATTTCTTTATTCGGCCTGCTCCTGGCCAATATCCTTTCACCAACGAGTGGTTCACCAGCAAGGTGCAGCAGCGTAAGCGCTCTCGTTCTCCACAATTTGCGGATATGCTGAGGGAGTTGAATAAGCACGTTTGGAGCGCTCGTCGATTGACTAAGGATAACTCCCTCCTTAATCATGTTGGGATTTGTGTCGACCAGAGTGCTCCTCGAATTAAGGATCCTTGTAAGGCCTTTGTTATTTTAGTTTCTCTTGACCTACTATTCACTATCTAGAAGCCTCTATACCTCCCTTTGATGCAATCGTATAAGTACTTTCCTTAATTGTTGTTGTTGTATTTATGTCGACAGTGAATGCTCTCAAGCGGTTCGAGAAGAAGAAGGCCGAGGCGGCCGCTAAGTCCGCTGCTCACCCTGCTCATCTCCTGAGGTCTGAGGAAGGCTCGGGCTCCGGTGCTCATGCTGCGGCAGTCGAGACGACTGCCGCCAAGAAATCTAAGGTTGTGCTTTCTTCGGCTTCTAAGCCGATCCAGCCGTCGGGTCCTCTTTCGCGCAAAAGGCCCCAGGACAAGAGGGACATAACTCTGGCGCCCGACTCCCCAAAATGCCAGAAAGGGAAAGAGCTGCTGGTCGAGAAGAACGCGGGGCAGTCGTCCCCTATGAAGGTGCAGCCCGTAACCCTGCAACTGTTGAGTAGTATACCCGGCGTTCCAATTAGAATGGACGTATTCTACTTGTAAATACAATCAATTGGAATTATATTAAATAATAAAGGCATTACTTTGTTTTAAGAGTAAGCATTTATCATATATTTGCACTTAATATAAAATCCCTAGATCACTTATAGCTATAAGATATGGTTGCGCATAGAGATGGTGATCATAGAACATATCTTGAAAGCTGTGATCTTAAATACAGTTCCAAGTCGTTGGATGTTTCGAGATGGGATATCGAATAAATCCGGAAAAGACTTGCACATAGTATGTGTGCTTATTAGATAAGAATGTTGCATTCCATCAGCATTAGCGTGTGACGCAAATACATATATGTGGGTGCTTGTTAAAGAACAAGTTCACTGAACATGACCGTATGAAAATTCTTAATGAAAGTTTATCATGTCGAATAAGAATTTTTATGTTACAATAGTACATGATTAATCCTTAGACTTGAGGCACGATGGTAACTTTGTGCATATTATATTTTACTTTGATTTATCCTTTTGATTGCTAGCGCAATCGTATAAAGGGATATTTTGGGTATTATATTAATATGTATGGAAGTTTGTCAGTGGCCAACAAAGGATTCGACACTTATGAAGATAAGTGAATTTCCTATGTGTTTCATAGTTAGTAATTCAAAGTCCTTGGCCAAGGCGGGATGAATATAAACGAATTACTAAACTTGAAATGGAATCATAGTTATTAAATCAATTTGGGTTTCAACAAAATCATACCCAAAGATTTAATCGGGAAATTGGATGTGGAAAGGATTTTACATGTATGGACTTGTAATCGAAATAGGTATACTCGCTATTCACTTAATACTAGATTCATGCTACTTGATAGATGTTCCCATGATATGTGGGTTCTTGAATTAAAGAGTTAATTCAAGAATAAGAGTTAATATGAATAACTCAAATTACAAAGAGTTGTAAACCCACTACTAGTATTAATTGTGAACCTAAAAGGTCACACCAATTTTTGAATAAAGGTAAAATTCAAATAGTATTTCTAAAGAGTTAGAATTAATTGACAAATATAATTTGATTAGATATCAATTAAAGAAATATATTAAATTAATCAATTAGATTGATTAATTGAATTTTGGATATTAATTTAGTAATTAATAGAATTACTAATTAATGGTTAGAATTTAAAATTGAATCTTAAATTTCAAATCCAAATAATAATAAGATTATTAAATAAAGAAATGGAAGAATAGATTAAAATAATAAAGTCTTGAAAAATATTTTCAAGAATTATTATTTTATTATTTATCTTTAATATGATTGAAGATTAAATATTAATAAGAATAAATTAATTATGGTGGTTTGGAGTTGTTAACCAATCCACATAATTAATCTTATTTTTATTAAAACAATAATGGTGGTTATAAACCAGTCCAAATTATTAATTAAATGTCAATATTTGGTATGATTATTTAAATAAAATCTGATTTTATTTAAAATATATCAATATTGATTATTTTATGCTAAAATGTTTAGTATAAATAGGTGCAAAATGTTTGCACATTAATTGCTAAGTTTTGAGCAAAATTCTTCCAGGAGAAAATTCATTCAAAGAGTTGAGTGATAATACAAAAAAGTGTTCTTGAAAAATTTTCTTATAAATATATATTTCATACTTATTGAAAAACCGAGTAGTTTCTACTAGCGAAGAAACTATAGTCGGAACCAAAGTTCAAAAGGTGGATACGATTAGAGGGAAGACATTTGGATTCCTAAAGTGAGTAACCACAAGAAGTGATCGTTACCAAACCGGGAATTGATTTCCTCATACATTGTCGGTTTTGAGGGAGTTCAAGAACAAAGGTAATTTTTATAAATTACATATCAAATCAAAATTAGTAAAAGTTACTAGATTTTAAATGATGCTTATTTGTTATCTCGTTATATTTATGTACGGAATAAGTATTTATAAGATAAATACGTATAAAATTTTAAATTCCGCTGAAAAATCTGTTCCGTACAGTATATCGAACCCAACAGCAACAACCTTCCCGGCTCTACGACAACCCCAATCCCCTTAAAATTCTCAACTACCTCCAGTCGATTATTCCTGAGGACGACAGGGTCGGACCGACGGCAACCACAACGATCGGGCCCGCTATGCGGCTCGACTCATCCCTCGGGTAAGCTTGATCTTGCGTTTTCTCCTCTCTTTCTTTTGTACTATGTCGACTTCTTGTTATCTTGCTTGCTCGTTTTCTTCTCAGCTTCTTGCCTGCATTATCCCTTCCATGATCGAAGAAGCGACTTCTCTCGATAACAACGTCAAGGTCCTGGGGGAGAAGTATGAGGCCAAGTGTAGAGAGCTCGAAACGAAGGAGGAAGAGCTCGAAGCTGCCAACGCTCTCATCGCCAAGCTTCGATCAGACAAGGATGTGGCCATCCACAAAGTCGAGAAGGTTAGGGCCGACCTGACCAAGGCCAATGACGAGGCCTTGGTCGAGAGGGAGAGTGGGGTTCAGGAAGGTCGTCGGACCTTCTTGAAGTCTCCTACGGGCGCTCCTTTCCTCGCCCACTACCGCAAGGTTGTGGTCAAGGAATTTTGCAAATCGTCCGACTTTCTGGACGAGTTGGTTTCTACAGCGGTCTAATATTTGGACTTTGCCTGTGATACGTGGGAACAAGCTGTGGTCCAACCCGACTTTCCCAGAAGGATCGACCGGGAAGAGGTGAAGAAGACCCTCCCCGACCCCGAGGACTTCCAGGGCGGCGAGGACCTCCCTCCTGGCCATGAGTGGTGGACTGGCCTCGAGGCGAAGGCTATTCATGCAGTCGGGCTTTCTTCTCAGCTTGAAGTCCCTCCATCCTGTTGGTGTTATATACTCAAGCTTTGCTTTAGTGGATATTACACTTGTTATTTCTTGATGGATGAGAATTATGTTTGGTTAAATAAGTTCCACGTTCTGTTGTTTTGCATGTAGATAAGTGGGTCGTCATCGGGCGTACCGAAGATCACTATATCAGTTACTTGGGCGAAACAAGAATCATTGGTTCACAACCTAGATGGAATTGAACAACCCATCAGAAC
>CACSLK010002554.1:6973910-6984261 GCA_902706635.1 Striga hermonthica
ATACATTTACTTGTTGCACCGCAAGTCCGAATGCTTTGAGAAATTCAAGGAGAATATGACAGTTGTGGAGAAACATCAAGGTAAAAGTATCAAGTGTCTTCGATCTGATCGAGGAGGCGAATACCTCTTTGGAGAGTTTAGGACATACCTATCAGAAGCAGGGATTGAATCCCAGCTGACTGCACCCGGCACGCCCCAGCAGAACGGGGTTGCAGAGCGAAGAAATAGAACTCTTATGGAAATGGTTAGGTCGATGATGAGTTATTCGAAGTTACCAGATTTGTTTTGGGGATTTGCATTTGAGACAGCATGTTACATTCTGAATTCTAATTCCTTCAAAGTCAGTAGACAGCACTCCTTATGAGTTGTGGAAAGGGCGCAAGCCTAGTTTCTCACAAATTCAAATTTGGGGTTGCCCAACACATGTCTTAGTGCAGGAGGCTGGCAAGTTGGAGAAACGTTCAGAAGTGAGACTGTTTGTTAGCTACTCCAAGGAAACGAAAGGTGGTTTATTTTATAGTCCTGAGGATCAAAAGGTGATCGTTAGTACGAACGCTAGATTCTTAGAAGAAGACTATATCATAGATCATAAGCCCAGTAGTAAACTTGTCCTAGAGGAGTTAGGGAGAGATATCGATAGTTCCCCACCGAGTGTGCAAGTAGATACATCACATAATACTGCAACACGTAACACTGATAGTGTGCCAGTACAGACAGTACCTCGTCGTAGTGGGAGGGTTTCTACACAGCCCGACCGATGGATAGGTCTTGGAGAGTCATCGGACTCAGTTCCAGGAGACCTAGAATCGGACCCAAGAACTTATGACGAGGCACTCCAAGATAGAGATGCAAATTTGTGGAAGGTTGCAATGAAAGTTGAGATGGGGTCTATGGACACCAATCAGGTCTGGGATCTTGTAGAACCATCCGATGGGATACGTCCCATTGGATGCATGTAACACCCCACTTTGATTTTAAAGAAATTCCGGACTTTCCAAAAATCAGTAAATAATTTTTTCGAGATCATTTTCAAAATCTAACGGGTGTTAAACAACATTTTTCATAACCCAAGTCTTATCTGGGTCCACGGGCATTCATTACCCAGTTTTCATAAGTTTTTCATTAACCCAAATCATATCACATGACAAAATACTCAAATATTCAAACCTCATAAAAACCAAACATCATAAACAAGGGTCTATCAAGTATTCCCAACATCAAAACAAGTCATAAGTTTTAAATAAAATTTTCACAAGCCTCAACATAAAAGGTTCAACAAGACCCCATTTATTCTAACGGAAGCGAAATATATAGGCATAATCAATAGATCGACCCACTCGTCTTTCCTCGTAACCCGGCACCTGCTTAACCTGCATCCGTGAAGAGCAGGTGGGGATGAGCACAAGATGAAAACGAGGTGCTCACCACTATGCACGTATAGCACAATAATGAATAATGTAAAGAAGGCATGGTCGCAGTATGAACATAAATCAATTACCTGTCACATCCCCATATCATATCACATTATATTACCCCTGTGTACACATCTTTTATTAGCCACGGAAAGGGGATTCATTACCCTAACGGTGGGGGTACGTGCCACGCTACGGACACGGCCTTTCATTAGGTCTTAGGGGACTTACCTCGCAAGGGTAACCGTATGACATCGACGGGAACAACCGTACCGACGGCCGAATCCGCTCACGCCGATAGGCTACATGGTTTATATTCATACTTAGATCATACCAATCTAACATTAATTATAATACATACGGCATAGCAAATTTTATAAGTAAACCCACCTGGACGATAACAAGCGAAAGCACAACAATAACGGGTAGGCGGCGAGCTCGGCTCGTCAAGCACCTACATTTATTAAAATAGTCCTATAAGTGACTATGCAACACATGAACAACTAATCATAACAATCACTTAGTCCAACTAAGCTCACATAATCATTTAATCAAGGAAATCCCATTTCTAAAAATACTATGTACGTTTTTAAAAACTTAAACCGGGCAGCGTTTTTGAAATCAACATGACTTTCAGTACAAAACTCGGATGAATATGATTCAAGTTGCACTGAAATCCTAACACATGCATCTACAATTCTTATGAAGATACCGAAAGCAAATAAGGTCGTGTACTAGGAAATAGATCATCAAACATTCAAAACTGAGTAGCAGTAAAAAATCGAGAACTTGTAACCGACCAGACTTCAGTATTTAATAGATAACTGGAGCTACAGACATGTTTTTAATAAGATTAAAAAACTAAATGATATCTAACTCAAATGTCTACAGCTTTGCTGAAGACCATATTGGCAAATAATCACTTTATAAATGAGTTCGGATACAAAACATTCGATTCATAAAGTCTGCCCGAAACTAAAGTATGATATAAACAGCACCTCAGTATTTATCTTCTTAATCATGTTACCGACCTCTAAATTACATGCTTATAGTGTTCTTAGAAAGCTAAGAGATAGCCCTACAACTTTCATTTAGAACACAAAAGCAGATAAGGTCTTTAAGATGGTGTAAAATCTACTAACATTTTAACATCAGTTTTCTGCCAAAGAGTAAAACCCTACTTCATGTATATCTACAATCATATGAACACAACTCGAGCTATAGATATCAACTCAGCATGAATCCTATCTCATTAGAAAGCTAATCAACAGAACAATAACTTTTATGAAGACTACAAATTCACTAGATCACATTATGACACCATAAACAGGCCAAACATTCTACTTCTCTCCCTATCTTGCTTGAAATCCGATTTTCTCTCTATTTTCTCAAGTTATTCAGGTTTTTAATAGTCTAATACAGCTAAGAAATAAAACACAAAAACATGATAAGAGGGGACATAAGATCTAGATCCCATCTAAACCTAAAACTAATATTTTACCAACACATGATGCCAAAAGAGAGTAACATGGTTCTCTAACTCATGCATGAGTATGGATTCGGTTTTGATACTTAAAATGGCTGAACAAAACTTATTAACTTTGGTTTTGATGCCTACTAAAAGAATTGAGAAGAAAATAAATTTTACGGAACCGAAATCGGACTTAAAATCCGACAATAATTGAAAACCAAAGAATTTGACGACAATCAATTTTTCCTCTTCTAATTCGGTTTTTATGGATAAAAATACTATTACAGAGATGGTAATATAATAGTCTTAAGGTCTTGTTGATTCGCTTTGATGTTCGTGTCGCAAGGGTTCTAAAACGAATTCAAACGAACAACAATTCGGCTTACGCGATTAAACCGAAAATTCAAACGACGATTGATAAAATAAAATCGAACGAGATATATAATCACAGTATCCATATAATAATATAAAATATAATCTCAAAATTAAGATTCGATAAATAGAATAATTTGAGAAATTCTATAAATCGAACGGGGCGCTACAATCTACCCACCTTAAAAGGAATTCCGCCCTCGGAATTCGAAAACAAAGCAACTAGAGAGCACTAAAAAAAATATACCAAGGGAAACTCAAAACATGAAGTTCGAATAACGCCTCCTAATATCGTCCTCCTTTTCCCATGTCGCCTCAGATTCGTCGTGTCGACTCCACCGCACCTTCACTAAACTCACTGCCCGGTTTCTCAGCTGATGGACCTTCTGGTCCAAAATGGCTGCCGGTACCTCCTCATAAGTAAGGTCTCGCTCGACCTGCAGCTCGCCGAAGTCCACCACATGGTCAGGATTATGCACGTATCTCCGCAACATCGAGACATGAAACACATCGTGCACCCCCGACAAATCCGGTGGTAAAGCTAGCCGATACGCCAAGTCCCCGACTCGAGCAAGGATCTCAAACGGCTCGATATAGCGAGGTGTAAGTTTCCCCTTCTTCCCGAAGCGAGTCACACCTTTCATGGTTAAAACCTTCATAAAGACATGATCATCGACTGCATACTCATGCTCCTGCCTCTTTCGGGCACCTTTTGGTTTAGCACTGCTATCGGTACTTCTCTTACGTCAAATTCTCCTGACTTAACTATAGTCGAGAAATCTTGGAAAAACTAAGTTGTAATTATTGTGCTAGTGTGATCTACCTTGTCATATTGATCACGTTCTAGTTGATCATTATTCCACATAGTCACAGCTTGAGAATAACCATCTCCTACTGTCAATCATGCATACCGGCAACAGTAAAATGAGTAAGTATCACAGTAATTCATTGTGATATCATTATTACCGACATCTCACATCTTCTTTCGACTGCCAGTAATGCACTCTTGTTGCGTATTCAGCCACTCGGCATATTTTAATACTAAATTTACAACGGAGATCTTATCTCATACTCATTTTGCTCCTTGACACACAAATTAAAGTCGTATCTCAGACGCGTCATTGTTCTATAAACAGACACGGTAGATCCTTCAATCTTCAGCAATGGTCTGAATAACAAATGGATCTAGCACTTTCAAATATTCGCAACTTTTACTCCTTTCTTCTACTTAACATCACAAAAAAAAATCTATCGATCTCGAGTGGAAAGATTGAGAGTGCTAATGCTCCATAATATCCCCAGTGCTATTCGATGGTTGATTGAAGCAAACGTTCAACTATCTGGCGAATTCCCAAATTCCTATAAATATCTGCCAGGTATGGGTAAAAGTACTCTTTCAAAGAAACGTTGAGCAAAAAGAATAGGCGGATGCTATAAATGTGCTCGATGGAACTGCGACACCCGATGCAAATCTTTGGGGTTTGTGTCTAAAAATCGAGAAGATAAAATAGCTTTCATCAAAGATGGATTGAGTAGAGAATCTATGGATCAAACACTCCAACAGATTCTTGAGACACATCCTAGTGGATATGTGCATCGAGAACTTCAAATGTTCTGTTTCAAAAATGAACAAAACCGCTATAGTCTGGAAACTATTGTTGCTAAGGATCCTGTTTGCTACAACTGTCTCTGTTAACCATATTTATTATAAGGTATTGAATATCTTATCCCTTCTGATAGATAACGCTCATTTACAGCTTAACTTCTTACTTGTCTGTTGCTTCTATCAGAGTGCAACAATATAATATTTATCTCTTCATAAACTTTCTCCTTAAATATACCGATCATTCTTTATGATCTCTCCACACCAAATGGAGGTTTCTGAGTCTTCTCAAGTTACAAAGGTTCTTCAACCTATAAAAACCATATGTGTTCTTGGCGGTCCTAAACTTGTAGCTTCTTCTCCAAATATTGATATTGTATCCCAACTAGTAAGAGAACTGGGAAAACAAATGATCAATTTACTGTATGGAGGAACTAGCTTCGCTTTCTTTGGTAGCCTTCTCCTGGCTGGAAAATGCTTTGATATTGAAGTGAAAAGTGTTCTACCATGTCACAGAACTCCTTCAAAAGTTCTCAAAGATTCTACCAGTCTGATGCTTTTTAACTCTATTTATGATTGCACTATGTTTATGTTGAACCATAGTGATGCTTTCATCATACTTCCTGGTGGATATGACACTTTAATGACCATGTTTACAATTGCTTCTTGGGCAGACATGAAATTTCATAATAAGCCCATTGGTCTATTAAATTCCCATCACATCTTCAATGGCCTTCTTGGTTTTTTTTATGACAGTTTATTTCAGACTTTTATATTTTATTCTACTAGAGAGATCTTCAAATGTGCAGATACTGCTGCTGGACTTATCAAGAAGCTTCAAAAAAACATCACTTCTCAAGATTCTGTGGAAACTCAAGGGTTTAAGCGCAAACGAACTTCTGATCCACCAGATTTATCTTTATAAACCCTGATATCTGGTATGGGTGGCAGAGTTAAGGGGTCTTGTACTCTTGAGACGCACCCTCCCTTTATCTATATATTATCTTGTATTAGTTGAGGATTCACTTTTTAGTTTATCGGTATTTGTAAATGGTGTGTCTGTATTAGCTTCTTTAGTAATAATGATATTCTCAACAATGTGCTTGAATCTCCATGTCTCTTTTCAGTTTCTTAATATTTGATTTCCAAGGTTTCAAACGTCTCTATCTTTTCAAATAGATTCATTGTGTAAAAATTTACTTCTTCTAGTATATGCTTGATTCACACCTCAATACTACTTGATTCTTGACTGAGAAATTTTTCTTAATTCAAATGTTTCCTTGGCTTTCCTCAAAATCGATATCTTTAGAACATACGACTCTGTTGTTACCTGTAACGCCCCGTTCGTTTATGAATAAATTGGAATTTTTATTATTAATATTATTATTTATTAATTGTTATTATATGTGTTAATTTAATTGTCTAAATTGTTTAAGTGATGATTATGTGCCTTATGTGTATTTATAATTATTAGTTGTTGATATTTTTATATAATTCTTAATTTAATTTATTATTAATTGTTAATTTAATTTATATGTGTATTTAAATGAATTTTATCGTCAAACCGGGCTTTGGGTCGAGCCGAGTCGCGCCCGTGACCCACGCCCAAGACCTAGCCGCCGCCCCTCCCCTCTCTTCTTCTTGTATGTTTGGTAAGTGAATCAAGTGTGGAGCCTTCCTTTTTCCTTCCTTGTGTTGTTTATGGTAAGTTGCTTGATGTTGGAGTCCTTCCCTTTATCCTTGGTGTGGTTTTTGGCAAGTTTGCTTACATGGTAAGTCTTTTTCCCCAAGCCCTAGCCTAGCTCTTTATATTGGAGAGATTATTTTTCCCCATCGTCAAAATTCTCCTCCCAGCCGCCACCCTCTCTTCTCTCATCCCTCTCATCTCTCGCTCCCCTCTCTTTTTTTCTCTCCGATCGCTGCCGTCGCTCATTGGCCGTGGCCATCGCGACACCATCGTCCAGCACCTCCATCGTCGGCGTGTTCACATCATCGTTCGCGGTCCCATGCCTCGGTTGTTCACGCGTTCCGTTGCTGCCCAGCGTCCCCGCGAAGCCCGCCAGCGCCCAGCAGACGCCCGCAGGCCTTCCCCCGCGTGCCCGCGACCATCCTCAGCCCCGTTCAAACCTCCTTCCGTGCAATTTCCCCGAGAACGGTGTCTGACGAGCCGTGCTCGCTGCCTACATCCATTTGTGTGCCATTTTCTCCGTTGCTACACCAGGTGGGTTCTAATCTAAAATTGTCTATGCCATGAATGATGAATGTTTTTTTTCTTATTGGTATGATCAATGTATGCATGTGAACCATGTAGCCTATCGATGCGAGCTGTTACGGCCGTCGGTACGGTTGTCCCCGTCGAGTTACGGTGCGGTTGCCCTTGCAAGGCAAGTCTCCCTAAGTCCTAATGAAAGGCCATATCGGACTAAGTCACATGGCGTGCCTTCGATATGCGTGTCGAACTAAGTCACATGGCGTGCTTTCGACATGTACTCCTACTGTCTGGTTGACGAGCTAAGTCACATGGCGTGCCCTCGAACAGGCCAGCGGTAGTCTAATGATAGGTGTGTACACATGAGTGAGTTATTGTTGTGATTAGGAGATGAGACATGATGATGATTGATTTATATTCATACTGCGACCATACCATCTAAACATGTATTATTTATGTGCATAGTGGGGAGCACGCTTTTCATCTAGTGCTCATCCCCACCTACTATTTACCGATGCAGGTTAAGCAGGAGCTGGGTGACGAGAAGAGGTGAGTGGGTCGGTCAATTTTATTTATCGCTTCCGTATGAATAAGGCTTTATGAACCCTTTTGTTGAGACTTGATTATGTTATTTCCCAAAACTTATGACTTGCTCGTTTTGGAAATTTGTGGAACCCGGATTGTTGCGTATTATGGATTGATTATATATTCATGTTGAGAATTATGTCTCGTGATATGTTTCGGTTAATGAAAATCGTTTGTGAAAACCGGGTAATGAATCCCCGTGAGCCCAGATAAGACTTGGGTTATGAAAAATGTTGTTTAACACCCATTGAATTTTCGATAATGATTTTGAAAATTTTACATTGATTTTTAGAAAGTCCGGAATTTCTTTAAAATCAAAGTGGGGTGTTACAGTTTGGTATCAGAGCCAGTCTGCGTTTCTGTAGACTGGTTTAAGATGGGATAATGTGTTTAGACCTTGTGTTATGACCACTCGTCTCTGTCACTCCGCGCTGCTTAAGGTATGTTTTGTTTAAAGTATTAATGAAAATACTTGTTATGTAATTGATGCACTTGTAGTAATGAAACTACTCGTGATGAACTTGTGATTTGGGGCTTAGGATCTATCCACCTTGGTATATTTCGAATCCTAGTTCTTATTGGGTGAACTCTAGGCACTTTTGGGAACTAGTTATGACTCTAGAGATTTCTCTATGAGATCGAGTTAGCATTTTGAGCGGGCTATCTCTTTAATAGTTGAAATTTGCGTATATACACCATAGCTTTCTGGTGACCAACGTCAGGATGCCTTACTAAGATTAGATAACGGAGAAATTTTGAATGTGCGGGATCACTCAAACGTCTGGGGCAGCTGACAAGTGTACCGGAGTAACAGTGGTGAAATCCAATCTTTGGAGTATGATGATTTTGATTTAAAACTTCGAATGAGTTATCGACCGATGCCAAGGAGCTCTGTTAATCGATGGAATCATACTAACGCCAATCTCAAGGATGAACTGAGCAAGGAGTGGACGACTGACCGGGAAATCGAGATTGTGTGTTGATTATTAATTTTCCATTCTTGTGTATTATCTTTTAATCGGTTGTGAAATATTATGTGTTTTATGTGTGAAGCTAACTTGGTTTAGAGGCTTTGTATATAAATAAAGGTAAGCAGTCTGTTTTCTGCTAGACCTTATTTGTTGCGAGGTTGATGTTGTTGTTTGCGATAACTCCGAGTCCATGTAATAGGAATTGCGAACGTCATCGTAACTCTCTTGGGTATCGTAACCTGGAGGCCAATGATGATCATTTATCAGGTCGTTATCGACTCGTATGTTGCACCGAAAATGGTTTTCTCCGATCAGGAGTCTTTGATAATTGCGAAGAAGGTGTGTACCTTAAAGGACTATGAAGGATCTTTTAAGGAGGGTAGTTGAGCCTGGAGCATGTGCATTGTGAGCCATATAACCGCTTATGTAATATCCCGATATTTTATCGATATAAATTATGTTTTAATTCCGATATTATAATGTTAACGTTTAGTATTTCCGGAATTAATTATTTTCAGTCGGGATTACCGAAATTTCTTTTCGACGTATCGTTTACGTTCGGAATAATTTTGGTAATTAAGCATTATGTTTAATTAAATAATTAAACATAAAGGAAGTGATTAATTTCAAATTAAACACATTAATAAGGAGTAAGCCGTCCAAAAATCTCCAAATTTATGTGAAAGCCGTATGGAAATGTTTAATGCCCAACTCTTGCTAAGTTTCCTAAGCTTGAAGGAAATAAATTTCCTCCTCCTAAATTAATTTCACACGTGTCTTTATGAGGGGATAATTTGGGAGATTAGTCATCCCAACATAGTTTAAAAAGAAGCAAGTGTAAGCTTAAAGAGAAGACCACGCATCCTTCACGTCATCACCATCCCACGACCACTACATATATAAGCACGAGTTGATTGAATTTTTTCCCCCATTTCCCTATAAGTCGTACTCAGAAGATTACCCTTAAATATCAGCAAGTAACTCAACTTGTCATCTTAAGCTTTATACACTCTTCATCGCACGGTAATTAGCAAACCAACGCACGCAAGGAGCGAAGCATACACACGGGCGCACGCGAGTACTATCGGACGTCGCGATCGGTGTATAAATTCCGACGAGCATCTAAGAAGGTATCGTTATTATCAGCTTATATTCATGTTAGTAAGGTCGTATTACGGTTAATTGTTCGAGTAATTTTCAGAAATTGTAAGGAAGTTCATGCTAAATTCGGTTAAGGTCATATTTAAGGCAAGACCCGATTACGTCCGTTTCGTTCCGACAAGCCCTGAACGGTTATTGTTTCTTTGGCCTTTATTAATTGTCTTATGTTCAGATAAGTGGAATTTGTTGGGTAAATCAGAGATTCGGTCGAGAAATTGGCTTAAAGCCAAGGATCGCACGTGGTGTGCGTGTCACGGCCGCTCCGTGTTATTTCTCATTATGGTCAGGTTCACTCGAACAGTTCATGTCTAAATGATCAAGTTAATTCATGTTATGTTCAGTTATGGTTATGTTGTTCGGAAGTTTTCATGTTTGTAAAGGAACTGGTCATAGGCCGTAGGCCTCGCATGTAGCGAGCACACCGCGGCCGTGTGTTTGGTCCAGTGAGCAAGTTCAACAACTTCCATGTAAATTCAGTATATTGTTCATGTTAAGTCATGTGATGTTATTTGGTATTGAAGTTGTCGGAAGGAAACGCCGGACGGCCGACAGGTGTTGGTCGTGTGT
>CACSLK010002554.1:7002976-7031576 GCA_902706635.1 Striga hermonthica
CAATTAGGTCTGGGATCTTGTAGAACCACCCGATGGGATACGTCCCATTGGATGCATGTAACACCACACTTTGATTTTAAAGAAATTTCGGACTTTCCAAAAATCAGTAAATAATTTTTTCGAGATCATTTTCGAAATCTAACGGGTGTTAAACAACATTGTTCATAACCCAAGTCTTATCTGGGTCCACGGGGATTCATTACCCGGTTTTCATAAGTTTTTCATTAACCCAAATCATATCACATGACAAAATACTCAAATATTCAAACCTCATAAAAACCAAACATCATAAACAATGGTCTATCAAGTATTCCCAGCACCAAAACAAGTCATAAGTTTTTATAAAATTTTCACAAGCCTCAACATAAAAGGTTCAACAAGTCCCCATTTATTCTAACGGAAGCGAAATATATAGGCATAATCAATAGATCGACCCACTCGTCTTTCCTCGTAACCCGGCACCTACTTAACCTGCATCCGTCAAGAGCAGGTGGGGATGAGCACAAGATGAAAATGAGGTGCTCACCACTATGCACGTATAGCACAATAATGACTAATGTAAAGAAGACATGGTCGCAGTATGAACATAAATCAATTACCTGTCACATCCCCATATCATATCACATTATATTACCCCTGTGTACACATCTTTTATTAGCCACGGAAAGGGGATTCATTACCCTAACGTTGGGGGTACGTGCCACGCTACAGACACGGCCTTTCATTAGGTCTTATAGGACTTACCTCGCAAGGGTAACCATATTACATCGACGGGAACAACCGTACCGACGGCCGAATCGGCTCACGCCGATAGGTTACATGGTTTACATTCATACTTAGATCATACCAATCTAACATTAATTATAATACATACGGCGTAGCAAATTTTATAAGTAAACCCACCTGGACGATAACAAGCGAAAGCACAACAATAACGGGTAGGCGGCGAGCTCGGCTCGTCAAGCACCTACATTTATTAAAATAGTCCTATAAGTGACTATGCAACACATGAACAACTAATCATAACAATCACTTAGTCCAACTAAGCTCACATAATCATTTAATCTAGGAAATCCCATTTCTAAAAATACAATGTACGTTTTTAAAAACTTAAACCGGGCAGCGTTTTTGAAATCAACATAACTTTCTGTACAAAACTCGGATGAATATGATTCAAGTTGCACTGAAATCCTAACACATGCATCTACAATTCTTATGAAGATACCGAAAGCAAACAAGGTCGTGTACTAGGAAATAAATCATCAAACATTCAAAACTGAGTAGCAGTCAAAAATCGAGAACTTGTAACCGACCAGACATCAGTATTTAATAGATAACTGGAGCTACAGACATGTTTTTAATGAGATTAAAAAACTAAATGATAGCTAACTCAAATGTCTACAGCTTTGCTACAGACCATATTGGAAAATAATCACTTTATAAATGAGTTTGGATACAAAACATTCGATTCATAAAGTCTGCCCGAGACTAAAGTATGATATAAACATCACCTCAGTATTTATCTTCTTAATCATGTTACCGACCTCTAAATTACATGATTATAGTGTGCTTAGAAAGCTAAGAGATAGCCCTACAACTTTCATTTAGAACACAAAAGCAGATAAGGTCTTTAAGATGGTGTAAAATCTACTAACATTTTAACATCAGTTTTCTGCCAAAGAGTAAAACCCTACTTCACGTATATCTACAATCATATGAACACAACTCGAGCTATAGATATCAACTCAGCATGAATCCTATCTCATTAGAAAGATAATCAACAGAACTATAATTTTTATGAAGATTACAAATTCACTAGATCACATTATGACACCATAAACAGGCCAAACATTATATAGACTAATGCTGCCGGTTCCAGAAAAAAACTGCTTGCGCACTCGTATAAAAATCATAACTCACTCGATATAATTCGGATTCATGAAATTCCAAAGGCTAGAGAAAGCTAACAAGACGAAATATATTTCACATGAAGAACAAATGTTCAGAAAACAATTGCTTGAAGTCATAACAGAGGAACCTTACCTCCTTCAAGAAAAAGAAAATGTGGAGAAATGAAAGAGGTGTTGCTCGGTTCTTCTACTTCTCTCCCTATCTTGCTTGAAATCCGATTTTCTCTCTATTTTCTCAAGTTATTCAGGTTTTTAATAGTCTAATACAGCTAAGAAATGAAACACAAGAACATGATAAGAGGGGACATAAGATCTAGATCCCATCTAAACCTAAAACTAATATTTTACCAACACCTTATGCCAAAAGAGAGTAACATATTTCTCTAACTCATGCATGAGTATGGATTCGGTTTTGGTACTTAAAATGGCTGAACAAAACTTATTAACTTTGGTTTTGATGCCTACTAAAAGAATTGAGAAGGAAATAAATTTTACGGAACCGAAATTGGACTTAAAATCCGACAATAATTGAAAACCGAAGAATTTGACGACAATCAATTTTTCCGCTTCTAATTCGGTTTTTATGGATAAAAATCTATTACAGAGATGGTAATATAATAGTCTTAAGTTCTTGTTGATTCGTGTTGATGTTTGGGTCGCAAGGGCTCTAAAACGAATTCAAACGAACAACAATTCGGCTTACGCGATTAAACCGAAAATTCAAACGACGATTGATAAAATAAAATCGAACGAGCTATATAATCACAGTATCCATATAATAATATAAAATATAATCTCAAAATTAAGATTCGATAAATAGAATAATTCGAGAAATTCTATAAATCGAACGGGGCGCTACAATCTACCCACCTTAAAAGGAATTCCGCCCTCGGAATTCGAAAACAAAGCAACTAGAGAGCACTAAAAAAAATATACCAAGGGAAACTCAAAACATGAAGTTCGGATAACGCCTCCTAATATCGTCCTCCTTTTCCCATGTAACCTCGGATTCGTCGTGTCGACTCCACCGCACCTTCACTAAACTCACTGCCCGATTTCTCAGCTGATGGACCTTTCGGTCCAAAATGGCTGCCGGTACCTCCTCATAAGTAAGGTCTCGCTCGACCTGCAGCTCGCCGAAGTCCACCACATGGTCAGGATTATGCACGTATCTCCACAACATCGAGACATGAAACACATCGTGCACCCCCGACAAATCCGGTGGTAAAGCTAGCCGATACGCCAAGTCCCCGACTCGAGCAAGGATCTCAAACGGCCCGATATAGCGAGGTGTAAGTTTCCCTTTTTCCCGAAGTGAGTCACACCCTTCATGGGTAAAACCTTCATAAAGACATGATCATCGACTGCATACTCATGCTCCTGCCTCTTTCGGGCGGCATAAACCTTTTGGTTTAGCACTGCTATCGGTACTTCTCTTACGTCAAATTCTCCTGACTTAACTATAGTCGAGAAATCTTGGAAAAACTAAGTTGTAATTATTGTGCAAGTGTGATCTACCTTGTCATATTGATCACGTTCTAGTTGATCATTATTCCACATAGTCACAGCTTGAGAATAACCATCTCCTACTGTCAATCATGCATACCGGCAACAGTAAAATGAGTAAGTATCACAGTAATTCATTGTGATATCATTATTACCGACATCTCACATCTTCTTTCCGCTGCCATTAATGCACTCTGGTTGCGTATTCAGCCACTCGGCATATTTTAATACTAAATTTACAACCGAGATCTTATCTCATACTCATTTTTCTCCTTGACACACAAATTAAAGTCGTATCTCAGACGCGTCATTGTTCTATAAACAGACGCGGTAGATCCTTCAATATTTAGCAATGGTCTGAATAACAAATGGGTCTAGCACTTTCAAATATTCGCAACTTTTACTCCTTTCTTCCACTTAACATCATAAAAAAAAAATCTATCGATCTCGAGTGGAAAGATTGAGAGTGCTAATGCTCCATAATATCCCCAATGATATTCGATGGTTGATTGAAGCAAACGTTCGACTATCTGGCGAATTCCCAAATTCCTATAAATATCTGCCAGGTATGGGTAAAAGTACTCTTTCAAAGAAACGTAGAGCAAAAAGAATAGACGGATGCTATAAATGTGCTCGATGGAACTGCGACACCCGATGCAAATCTTTGGGGTTTGTGTCTAAAAATCGAGAAGATAAAATAGCTTTCATCAAGGATGGATTGAGTAGAGAATCTATGGATCAAACAGTCCAACAGATTCTTGAGACACATCCTAGTGGATATGTGCATCGAGAACTTATGTCTTTATGGTTCTGTTTCAAAAATGAACAAAACCGCTATAGTCTTGAAACTATTGTTGCTAAGGATCCTGTTTGCTACAACTGTCTCTGTTAACCATATTTATTATAAGGTATTGAATATCTTATCCCTTCTGATAGATAACGCTCATTTACAGCTTAACTTCTTACTTGTCTGTTGCTTCTATCAGAGTGCAACAATATAATATTTGTCTCTTCATAAACTTTCTCCTTAAATATATCGATCATTCTTTATGATCTCTCCACACCAAATGGAGGTTTCTGAGTCTTCTCAAGTTACAAAGGTTCTTCAACCTATAAAAACCATATGTGTTCTTGGCGGTCCTAAACTTGTAGCTTCTTCTTCAAATATTGATATTGTATCCCAACTAGTAAGAGAACTGGGAAAACAAAAGATCAATTTACTGTATGGAGGAACTAGCTTCGCTTTCTTTGGTAGCCTTATCCTGGCTGGAAAATGCTTTGATATTGAAGTGAAAAGTGTTCTACCATTTCACAGAACTCCTTCAAAAGTTCTCAAAGATTCTACCAGTCTGATGCTTTTTAACTCTATTTATGATTGCACTATGTTTATGTTGAACCATAGTGATGCTTTCGTCATACTTCCTGATGGATATGACACTTTAATGACCATGTTTACAATTGCTTCTTGGGCATACATGAAATTTCATAATAAGCCCATTGGTCTATTAAATTCCCATCACATCTTCAATGGCCTTCTTGGTTTTCTTGATGACAGTTTATTTCAGACTTTTATATTTTATTCTACTAGAGAGATCTTCAAATGTGCAGATACTGCTGCTGGACTTATCAAGAAGCTTCAAAAAAATATCACTTCTCAAGATTCTGTGGAAACTCAAGGGTTTAAGCGCAAATGAACTTCTGATCCACAAGATTTATCTTTATAAACCCTGATATCTGGTATGGGTGGCAGAGTTAAGGGGTCTTGTACTCTTGAGATGCACCCTCCCTTTATCTATATATTATCTTGTATTAGTTGAGGATTCACTTTTTAGTTTATCGGTATTTGTAATAAATGGTGTGTCTGTATTAGCTTCTTTAGTAATAATGATATCCTCAACAATGTGCTTGAATCTCCATGTCTCTTTTCAGTTTCTTAATATTTGATTTCCAAGGTTTCAAACGTCTCTATCTTTTCAAATAGTTTGATTGTGTAAAAATATACTTCTTCTAGTATATGCTTGATTCACACCTCAATACTACTTGATTCTTGACTGAGAAATTTTTCTTAATTCAAATGTTTCCTTGGCTTTCCTCAAAATCGATATCTTTAGAACATACGACTCTGTTGTTACCTATAACAAAATCTCATTCCTCGTCGACACGAGTAGTATCTCGCATGCGGTTTAGGAAGTATCGACTAGCTATTCGGTAACAATCTACTCTTGTAGAGTCGGTCTAACAAATGGGTATGCTTGACATTCCCTACGAACCATCTAACTCCAATAATTTCTCACTTTTCGCAGGTATCGATCTCTACGAAATATACATAGTCCCTAGTCGAGACTCAAGACTCCGCTCAACATTGATGCGGGACTTATATCGCCATCTCGCGAATCACGTTAGCAATACCTAATCGATCATAAAAAATTCTTGGCTTCTAACGACAACACATTCGAAGCAATAAATTCCAGTCCTGACACTCAATTGATTGGATTTTACCACGCCTCCTCTGGTCCACTTGTCAACTGATCCAGATGTTCGAATGATCCCACACATTCTGGACATCCTGACGTTTTTCACCAGAAAGCTATGGTGCACAAATTTAAATCTCATTTATCTATGAGATATCTCGCACAAGATGCTAACTCGAAACTTAAAGAGAAAAGAAGAAAAAAAATAAATAAAAAATTCTAGGGTCATACTAATCTCAAATGCAACTAAAGTTCTCCTAGTTAAACACTAGAATTCGAATTATAACAAAGGTGGATGAAACATCCAATACCACCCCAAATTTCAAAAATCCATCTCATAAGCAGTTCCACTATTACTTAGGCAAGAATACAAAAGTTACATTTCACATTATAAGTATTTTCATTGATACTTATATAATCACATACCTTAAGCAGCGCGACGTGACAAGGATGAGTGGTCATAATACAAGGTCTAAACACATAATCACATATAAACCAGTCTACAGAAACGCAGACTGGCTCTGATACCAAACTGTAACACCCCACTTTGATTTTAAAGAAATTCCGGACTTTCCAAAAATCAGTAAATAATTTTTTCGAGATAATTTTCGAAATCTAACGGGTGTTAAACAACATTTTTCATAACTCAAGTCTTATCTGGGTCCACGGGGATTCATTACCCGGTTTTTATAAGTTTTTCATTAACCCAAATCATATCACATGACAAAATACTCAAATATTCAAACCTCATAAAAACCAAACATCATAAACAAGGGTCTATCAAGTATTCCCAACATCAAAACAAGTCATACGTCTTTAATAAAATTTTCACAAGCCTCAACATAAAAGGTTCAACGAGACCCCATTTATTCTAACGGAAGCGAAATATATAGGCATAATCAATAGATCGACCCACTCGTCTTTCCTCGTCACCCGACAACTGCTTAACCTGCATCCGTGAAGAGCAGGTGGGGATGAGCACAAGATGAAAACGAGGTGCTCACCACTATGCACGTATAGCACAATAATGAATAATGTAAAGAAGGCATGGTCGCAGTATGAACATAAATCAATTACCTGTCACATCCCCATATCATATCACATTATATTACCCCTGTGTACACATCTTTCATTAGCCACGGAAAGGGGATTCATTACCCTAACAGTGGGGGTACGTGCCACGCTACGGACACGACCTTTCATTAGGTCTTAGGGGACTTACCTCGCAAGGGTAACCGTATTACATCGACGGGAACAACCGTACCGACGGCCGAATCGGCTCACGCCGATAGGCTACATGGTTTACATTCATACTTAGATCATACCAACCCAACATTAATTATAATACATACGGCATAGGAAATTTTATAAGTAAACCCACCTTGACGATAACAAGCGAAAGCACAACAATAACGGGTAGGCGGCGAGCTCGGTTCGTCAAGCACCTACATTTATTAAAATAGTCCTATAAATGGCTATGCAACACATGAACAACTAATCATAACAATAACTTAGTCCAACTAAGTTCACATAATCATTTAATCAAGGAAATCCCATTTCTAAAAATACTATGTACGTTTTTAAAAACTTAAACCGGACAGCATTTTTGAAATCACCATAACTTTAAGTACAAAACTCGGATGAATATGATTCAAGTTGCACTGAAATCCTAATACATGTATCTACAATTCTTATGAAGACACCGAAAGCAAATAAGGTCGTGTACTAGGAAATAAATCATCAAACATTCAAAACTGAGTAGCAGTCAAAAATCGAGAACTTGTAACCGACCAGACTTCAGTATTTAATAGATAACTGAAGCTACAGACATGTTTTTAATGAGATTCAAAAACTAAATGATATCTAACACAAATGTATACAGCTTTGCTGAAGACCATATTGGCAAATAATCACTTTATAAATGAGTTTGGATACAAAACATTCGATTCATAAAGTCTGCCCGAGACTAAAGTATGATATAAACAGCACCTCAGTATATATCTTCCTAATAATGTTACCGACCTCTAGATTACATGATTATAGTATTCTTAGAAATCTAAGAGATAGCCCTACAACTTTTATTTAGAACACAAAAACAGATAAGGTCTTTAAGATGGTGTAAAATCTACTAACATTTAACATCAGTTTTCTGCCAGAGAGTAAAACCCTACTTCATGTATATCTACAATCATATGAACACAACTCGAGCTATAGATATCAACTCAGCATGAATCCTATCTCATTAGAAAGCTAATCAACATAACTATAACTTTTATGAAGACTACAAATTCACTATATCATATTATGACACGATAAACAGGCCAAACATTATATAGACTCATGCTGCCGGTTCCAGAAAAAAACTGCTTGCGCACTCGTCTTATAAAAATCATAACTCACACGATATAACTCGGATTCATGAAATTCCAAAGGCTAGAGAAAGCTAACAAGACTAACTATATTTCACATGAAGAACAAATTTTCAGAAAACAATTGCTTGAAGTCATAACAGATGAACCTTACCTCCTTCAAGAAAAAGAAAATGTGGAGAAATGAAAGAGGTGTTGCTCGGTTCTTCTACTTCTCTCCCTATCTTGCTTGAAATCCAATTTTCTCTCTATTTGCTCAAGTTATTCAGGTTTTTAATGGTCTAATACAGCTAAGGAATGAAACACAAGAACATGATAAGAGGGGACATAAGATCTAGATCCCATCTAAACCTAAAACTAATATTTTACCAACACATGATGCCAAAAGAGAGTAACATGGTTCTCTAACTCATGCATGAGTATGGATTCGGTTTTGGTACTTAAAATGGCTGAACAAAACTTATTAACTTCGGTTTGATGCCTACTAAAAGAATTGAGAAGAAAATAATTCTTACGGAACCGAAATCGGACTTAAAATCCAACAATAATTGAAAACCGAAGAATTTGACGACAATCAATTTTACCTCTTCTAATTTGGTTTTTATGGATAAAAATACTATTATAGAGATGGTAATATAATAGTCTTAAGGTCTTGTTGATTCGTTTTGATATTCGGGTCGCAAGGGTTCTAAAACGAATTCAAACGAACAACAATTCGGCTTACGCGATTAAACCGAAAATTCAAACGACGATTAATAAAATAAAATCGAACAAGCTATACAATCACAGTATCCATATAATAATATAAAATATAATCTCAAAATTAAGATTCGATAAATAGAATAATCCGAGAAATTCTATAAATCGAACGGGGCGCTACAATGCAAGTGGGTTTACAAGAGAAAGAGGGGATCGGATGGAAAGGTGGAAACCTTTAAAGCTAGGCTTGTTGCGAAAGGTTATACCCAGAAAGAGGGTATCGATTATGATGAAACCTTTTCGCCAGTAGCTATGCTTAAATCCATTCGGATCTCTTAGCTGTAGCCACTCATATGGATTATGAAGTCTGGCAGATGGATGTTAAGACGACTTTCCTTAATGGGAACCTTCAGGAAGACATCTATATGCAGCAACCAGAAGGATTCATTGCAAGAGGGCATGAGCACTTAGTTTGTAAGCTTAATCGGTCCATTTATGGACTGAAGCAAGCTTCAAGGTCTTGGAATATTCAGTTTGATGAGGTAATCCAGTCATATGGATTCACCCAATGTTCGGATGAGCACCGTGTATACAAGAAGATTAGTGGAAGCGTGGTGGTGTTTCTTGTGCTATACGTGGATGACATACTTCTTATTGGCAACAACAAGAAGGAGTTGTCGGACGTAACGGTGTGGTTGTCTAAGCATTTTGATATGAAGGACTTGGGCGAAGCAGGACACATTCTTGGTATCAAGATCATTCGTGATCGTGAGAAGAGAATGATGTGCTTATCCCAGTCTTCATATATAGATACTGTCTTGGCTAGATTCAGTATGTAGAACTCTAAGAGAGGTACATTACCTTTCAGACATGGAGTACCTTTATCTAAGGAGTTGTCTCCTAAGACGACTGAGGAGATAGAGGACATGAAGACAGTTCCTTATGCTTCGGCAGTAGGAAGTCTCATGTATGCAATATTGTGCACTAGGTCTGATATTAGCTACGCCGTTGGCTTGGTAGCGAGATATCAAAGTAATCCAGGAAGGGAACATTGGGCTGCGGTGAAACATATACTCAAGTACCTGGGAAAGACTAAGGAGTACATGTTAGTTTACCGTGCAGACAGTTTGTTTCCGCTGGGTTACAGCGATTCTGATTTTCAGTCAGATAGGGACGAAAGTAAGTCAACCTCAGGTTATGTATTTAACTTGGGAGGTGGAGCCATTTCATGAAGGAGTGCTAAGCAGAAGTGCGTAGCAGACTCCACTATGGAAGCCGAGTACATCGTAGCCTCTGAGGCAGCAAAAGAGGCAGTTTGGCTCAGAAACATCTTGGTGGACTTAGAGGTGATTCCGAGTTTGCCACGTGTTATTACCGTGTACTGTGATAACAGTGGTGCAGTAGCAAACTCAAGGGAACCACGAGCCCACAGAGCAAGCAAACACATAGAGCGCAAATACCACCTTATCAGAGATATTGTGGCAAGAGGAGAAGTTGAGATCACCAAGATTGCATCAGAAGACAACCTAGCTGATCCTTTTACGAAACGTTTGTCGGAGAAGGTCTTCGCCAAACATGTAGAGGGAATGGGAGTCAAATGTATGGTGATAGGATTGACATAGGTCTTTTAGGATACGGATTGATAGGACTATACTAGTAAAGCGGCAGCTTTAAGTATAAGTGGGAGATTGTTGGTGTTATATACTTAAGCTTTGCTTTAGTGGATATTACACTTGTTATTTTTTGATGGATGAGAATTATGTTTGGTTAAATAAGTTCCACGTTCTGTTTTTTTGCATGTAGATAAGTTGATCGTCATCGGGCGTACCGAAGATCACTATATCAGTTACTTGAGAAACAAGAATCATTGGTTCAAAACCTAGATGGAATTGAACAACCCATCGGAACGGTTGTAGTGTCAACCGTATGGTTTGTCTTGACCGATTAGTTGCACTAGTACATTTATGTATTGAACAGGATCCCAGAGAGGGATGTTCGTTTTATACTGATCGTCGTAAACGAACTAGGCCTCAGTTAATTATTGCGTGCTCTTAACCCATAAGATATTAAATAGACATGTGCACATAATTGTTGTTGCTTTGATTCTTTGGGTGAGATCCAAGCCGGGTTGACATACTTAATGAATTGGGTAATGACATTATGTGTTTGATGTGCTATTAGGATATTTACGGTCACCATGTGCGTTAGTCTGATGATGTCCCCGAAGTGAGTTCATGAAGGAATATTATGCTAAACCCTGCAAGTGGATTTATTCCGGCATAATATGAATGCTATGAGCGAGCGCTAGCTTCGGTAATATAATATATTATATAATTCTTGATTATCAGTGATCGAATTAATTAATGGACATTATATCTTAAACATGGGGAGGTAAATCGGATAATTATAATAAGGAGTCTCAAATGTAATTTGGGATAGGTGAGGGGAGTGCAATAATATTATTGTGGTGGACTTTAAATATTTTTAATATATTAATTGTGGGGTTGCTCCACAGTATTAATATATTAGAAGCCCTTATCCTATTCTCCTTAGGGTCCCTACTGTAGCTCTATATATACAGCATTAGGCTCTTGGAAGACAACACACAATCCCATAACCTAGCAAACACGTCCGCCCCCTTTCTCTCTCTCTCTTGCAAGGAGTTGTTCTATTTCTTGTGCTCCACTGATACAAGATCTAGATAGCTGTTTGAGAATACAGTAGAAGATCATAAGGTATATACGGGATTCAAATCAAATCTATCATCCATCCAAACCGGAGACCAAAACCAGCAAGTGACCATACCACGACCACCAGGACGACGAGTCGGAGAGATCGCCGTCGAGATCGCCGCCAGCCGCCGCCGCACGCGCCTACACGCGCCACCGGAGGATTGCTGCTGCTGAGACTCACACGCGCGCGTGAGAGTGCGTGGACGCTTCGATTCCCGACCGGTCAACACCGTTGACTTCGCCGTGATGCCAGCTTCCTGGATTGGTCAAGTTTGTTCGATTCCGAGAAGATTTGATTTGCGGTCATCCGTTCGGGCCAGCCAGATCTACATAAATTTTAAGCCGTAAGTTTTCTACATCAAACCTTTAGATCTGTTGCGCATAGGTTTATGTTTGAATGTTTATCCGTGATTTGTGCATATCGAGATCCTCATAGATCCCAACACATCCCCCCTAGTCGGACCGACTGAATTGGTCCAGCCCAGCGGGGCTGATTATGAGGAGGAGGTCGACGAATAGATAGAGGTCGAAAGGCCAGGGACAGAGCGGATCGAGGAGGGGGGAGGTGCTGGAACTGAGCCGATTGGTGCTGAGGGTGAAGGTGCCGTTGAGAAGTCGACGGCCGACTCCCAGAAGACTTAGATTTATCTGCTTTTGTAGCATTTGTATGTCGTTTGTTTGTTGTTTTTGTTTATTTATTTCCATCCTAACCTATTTTTCGTTGTAAAGGTCGGGAAGGCTTCGGTGTAAGAATATTTCTTCAATATAATATTATCTTTATCCATTTAATCGTTTGTCTGTTTTCTGTCGATTCTCCTGGTCGAATAGTTTTTTCTCTCAATTACTCCTTAGTTCTTTCTCGTCCTACTATGTCTTCTCCCAACCCTTCTTGCGAGCTGGTCGAAGTCGAGCAACAGTTTTAACAGCTTCATAGCTGTTGAACTAAGTTTTTCGAGTCGTCTTCTCCCAACCCTTCTTGCAAGCTGGTCGAAGTCGAGCAACAGCTTTAACAGCTTCATAGCTGTTAGACTAAGTTTTCCGAGTCGTCTTCTCCCAACCCTTCTTGCGAGCTGGTCGAAGTCGAGCAACAGTTTTAACATCTTCATAGCTGTTAGACTAAGTTTTTTGAATCGTCTTCTCCCAACTCTTCTTGCGAGCTGGTCGAAGTTGAGCAACAGTTTTAACAGCTTCATAGCTGTTGAACTAAGTTTTTCAAGTCATCTTCTCCCAACCTTTCTTGTGAGCTGGTCGAAGCTGAGCAACAGTTTTAACAGCTTCATAGCTATTGGACTAAGTTTTTCGAGTCGTCTTCTCCCAACCCTTCTTTCGAGCTGGTCGAAGTCGAGCAACAGTTTTAACAACTTCATAGCTCTTGAACTAATTTTTTCGAGTCGTCTTCTCCTAACCTTTCTTGCAAGCTGGTCGAATTCGAGCAACAATTTTAACAGCGTCATAGCTGTTGAACTATGTTTTTCGAGTCGTCTTCTCCCAACCCTTCTTGCGAGCTGGTCGAAGTCGAGCTACTATTTTTTGAAGTAATCACTGGCCTTATAATGTTCCCGAGACTCCACTCGAGAGTTGTAACTTTATATCCATGTTAGTCGACTCTGTAATCAATAGAGCCGTTTTGAAAATTTTGATTTATCCCAACCATAGGGAGGTCGTTGTTCATGGATCTCGTTGACTTGGGTTGCATAGCTCACTCTCGTAGCCCTTATCATGTCCTACTACATAGGTCGAGTGTTTCTGTATTATTTTTCAGGACAAGTCACGCTCTGACACTTTTTTGAATTTCGAATTTCAAAGATTCTTGAAATGACGCGCGTCACATCAATCGCTGACTCTTCGTATTCTGCGCTCAATCCAGACCGTCATTTCTCCCAATAATCCAACGGCTCCCCTCTGCTCTATTCCTCTATAAATATGTTCCATCTCTCCCTCTCAACTCTTTCACCTTCTCTAAATTTCCTGACCACCAAACTCCTCGTCAATTCCGACGCTTTAGCCATCTTAATTTTACCGACGATATTTTTCGCAACTCCGGCATTCAAATCATTTGTCCCGGCCCACATGAGTAACATGGGTGAGTATTTATTGATTTATTTCCCAGTTTCTGTCGATCTACTTTTTCTTTCTTATTTTTCTGGGTTTTTTGGTTTTTCTGTGTCCTTATATGTTCTTCGTGTTCTCAAAAACTTTTCTTGTAAGTTTTGTGTTGGATCCTTTGTGCGCACGCCTCATTTCAATTTGTTGTTAGCGTATAGTCGTTTCTCCTATTTTTCGTTATGTCGACTCTGGTCGGCCTATTTGCTCCTTTCTTCTTGCCTAGAGTCGACTTATGTCGACTCGTTAGCATGTCCTCATCGAATTGTAATGTACAGCTTTTTCGTTCTTTTATCCTTTTGTCGGTTTTAATGAATAGACTTTATTTTGTTTGAACTTATTTCGTGATGACTAATCTTCGACCTCGATTCTTTTCTTCTAGCTTTCCATTCCGACTCTCCCTCTGATACAATTGACGAGCTGATCGATAGGGGTCTCGAAAAGTCCGACTCAGTCGAGATAATTGGCTACAGGATGGCTAACATCTCTCCTCCTTCTTCCTCTTCTCACACCTCTACTCCGAAAATCGACTGGGCCAAATATGACCAGGCACTGTTAGAGGGTGGCTTGGTAGAGATCTCAAAAAGTCCTCGAGGAGATTCTTCTCGCCTCGACTTAATTCCTCGAGGTACTCCCATTAGTTTGCTAGATATTCCTGTATATAGCACAAGTCATTTATCTACACCAATAATTGCTCCTCTCATCGATCCTCGAGAGGTTGTATCAGTAGCCTGCCCTCTGGCCAAATTGGCCACTCTGAATCCTTTTTCTTATGCCTCCGTAGCTCAAGTCGAGGGCTTTAGGCAGTTTAGCGGGCTTCCCTCCGATTGGGAGTTGGTTACTCCAGGCCCCAATAACGACTTCGCATGTCCCCCGCAGGGTTGTCACACTTTCTTTATCGATCAAGACATTTTTTCCTTCGCTTTCCTATCCAAGTCGAGCTCTTGGAGATAGGTGATTTGTATAAAATCCCAATAAATCAATTTTTCCCAAACGCTCTGTGTATCATGATAGCCTTTATTGTCATTTCTCTTATAGTTCTCTGTTTCTTTTCAGTCGAATTTTCCACTATTGTTATAGTTATCGACTCCAAAAGTGGGCCCATTGCTTGATTTGTCGTTCCGGTGTTACCTTTCTCGACGACCTTTCCTCAAATATCCTAGAGTTGAAATCAAAATTCGTGTTTATTCGTCCTCTCGTTGGTGCTTATCCTTATGTGAATAATTGGATAACCACGAAATTTAAGCAAAAGAAACGAATTCGATCTGAGAATTTCGAAAAACTCTTAGAAGAACTTAATAAACACACTTATAGTGCTCGTCGAATAATAAGGGATCGTGGTTTGGTCAATCCCGCTCGGATTGTTCCTTATGATGATCTGCCTCGACTCGATGATCCTCGTAAGCTGTCTAACATTTCTTACGATGTCGAGTTTTGCTTTTATTTTCTTTCAACCTTGTTGTCTGATTATTTGTTTTCGTTTCAGTCAAAGCACTCAAGCGCTTCGAGGTGAAGAAGAAACAGTCGACCGGGCAATTGGCAGGCGGATCTGCTCCTCCCCCTCCCGGTGCGTCCGGATTGAAGTCAGCCACTGCAGCAAAACGACCTAAGTCTTCGGGCCCAGGTACCCGCAAGAGGCCCCAAGACGACCGGACCCCTACCCTGCTTCCCGATGAGCTTAAGCGTCGTAAGGTTGATAAGAGCAAGAAGAAGGTAGTTGAAAAGAATGCTGCCTCTGTCGTCACTTACAAGGACCTGCTGGTCAAGATGCCATCTCGGCTCTGGAATCATCCAGAGCCGCATAAGGTGGCTAGATACCTCAACTCTCTGCTCCCCGAGGCCGACAAGGCCCGCGTTGAGGGGAACGACTACGAGCACTCCTGTTATGCTACACAGTGCCTTACTAGGGTACGTACCTCTTGCTCGAATTTAGCGTTTATGTACATATATTTTTTGTATTATTTACTACTCCTTTTTTTTGTAGTTCTTAGCGGCTATACTCCCTGGCCTCGAGGCAGGAACTAAGGCTCCTACCTCCTCTGTCAAGGTCCTTGAGGATAAATGCGAAGCCCAACGCAAGCAAATCGAGAAGCTGAAAGAGGATCTGGAGGCCTCGAAGGCTTTTGTCGTCAAGCTAAAGGCTGACAAGGCTTTCGCTCGCCATGAGAACAAGAAGCTCAAGGCCGAACTCGAGAAGCTCAGGATGAGGTTGTGTTCGAGAGGGATATCGTCACCGTGCAGGGCCAGAAATTGTTTCTAAAGACCGTCGTGGGCTCCGCCTTCGTCGAGACCTACCGCAAAGAAGTCATCAGGGCATTTTGCAATTCGCCTGAGTTTCTCGACAGGCTTTGCCCCGCCGCCGTTCAGTACTTCGACCATACTTTCGATGCGTGAGAGGCGGTGGTGGCAGGGTCTGAGTTTGCCGGAAAACTCGACCGCGAGGCGATGAGGCGGGCGCTCCCCGACCCGATGGTTATGAGAGTGACACATCCCTCTCGGAAGATTACCCGTCGTGGTTTGTTGGCCTCGAGGTCAAGGCCATTCACGTTGCCAAGCTCTCTTCTCAACTGGAGGCCCCTCCCACCCCCTTGATTGATCCACCTGAATTGCCTCAAGCGAGTGGGGCTAACCTTGAGGGAGAGGTCCAGGAGAGCAAGACCGATTCTTAGAATTGTATCTTGAGGCTGTCTCCTTTTATTGTTAGAAGCTTTGCTTTTGCTTTTTCTTATTATCGTTCTCGACCTATTTTTAGATTGTAAAGGTCGAGACGATTTTCTCTTGTAATGAAATCATCATGAATATTATTTTTTGTTTTCGTCGTATTTTGTCGTTTTTCTTTTGTTCTTGAATTGCCATAGATGTTTAGCAATTGAGGCGGCAATGCAAGTGTGCACGTCCTAGTCCGGTTCGGGGTAGATCGATTCTTGTCCTCACCGGTAGAACGTCGGAAACCTGCAAATAACTCTCACACTGGGGGTTGTGTCCAGTGAAGAGCCTCTGATGCTTAAGTCAGTATGTGTATGAGTACACTGAAGTGGATAATGGAAAAATCGTGCTAAGGGAGAGAGGCTCACCCCCTTTATATAGGGGTGAGATGCCCGCCCTAATAGCTACCCGGATAAGGCTGAGTTGGCTGCCCAAGCTGCCCGTCCGTACTCTGAGACGCCGCGCACATGTCAGAGGTGGAGCGGGGCGTTGGGAGCTGTCAGAGGTGGTTATCGCTATCATCCAATACATTCTCGACACGTGTCCCCCTGCACATGGGGTAAATATACTCCTGGAATTCGGTTAGAGGCTCTTATACGCGCCTGTGACTTAGGCCAATCTGTTGAGTGTTGAGTCCACGAGATGCTCGACCTGCTGAGGTCGATAAGGTTGCTCGATTGCTTGTTTGGTCGAGCAATGGACTGGTCGACTGTTTGACTGGTCGACAAGTTGTTTTGCTCGATCTTCTCATTGCCTGACTCGATTCCTTCATGGTGTGACCCCTCCGTCCGGTTCAGCAGACCGGTCTAGATTGGGGTATATAATATCCTATATCATCTAGTCCCCCCCACTCTGGTCGAGTCTGAATGACTCGATCTAAGAGTGAATTTGTTTTTCATCGACCTCCTGGGTGGCGGGATGTCAATTATCGACCCTCTAATGGGTTTCCCGCTCCATTTTTGAATAACGCTTCATTAATTGCCAGAAATAAAGTCTTCTGCCACACGCCTTTCTGTCGTACCCGCTTTTTCGCCATTTGTCCCGCTTGTCAGGTATTTGTCTGGTGTTTTAATGATAACGCCTCCTCGCATAACGCGCCAACGTTGAGTGTCGTGCTAGTTAATGTTGTCCACCATACGATTTAACTTTAATCCAACGGTCCACATCTTTTCAACCCTTGGACTCTCCAGGGTATAAATCCCACACTTAGCGAATTTTCAGACTTTTTCCACCCTTGCAATTTCAAACTCTCCTGCGCCTAAAATTCTTTCTGCAAAAACCGCATCTTCCTCGGCGATTTCTCTGCAATCTTTGAGTCTTCCCGATTTTCCCCTCTGCGGTGATGAGTAAGTTGTTCTTCGCCTGACTTTACGCTTCCTACGCTTAAAATTTTGCGTTTTGAATTTTTTTTTGAATTGGGTGTCTGAAGTTTTCTAAGTGTTTTGAATGTGTGTGTTGAATTTTTGTGCTCGCCCATTAATCATTGTAGATTTCGTCCTCTCCCTTTGAAATTCTCTCAGAATCCCTGTTTCCCTTCTTCAAAATTCCTTTTCCTGGAACCCTAATTTTGAAAACCTCCTCCTCCTTCCTCTTTCCTTTTTTTTCAAAATTCCTTTTTTGATATTCTTCCTTTCTTTTTTGTTTTCAGATCCTGCTACCTCGACCACCTCCTCTAATTCAGTTGAGATATTGCCTTCTGCTCTTGAAGCTGTTCCTCTTTCCATCCTTCGCCCCAGTGATACTGTTTCTACACGCATTTTCACCGCCCGCGTTGCTTCTTCCAACTTCGGAGACACTATGGATAATATCCATCTCCGCCACCGTCGACATGCTCTCGGTGCGTTAGACGAGCCAGAGGAGGACGAGGTCCTTTCTGCTCAACCCACTCCTCCCGCATCTTCGACCATTCTGCCTTCTTTCTCCCCACCTGGGCCCTCTCATTCTCCTCCGAAAAAATCCTCAACCAAAAACCCCTCACGTGCTTCCACAAAGCGCTCTTCTTCCACCCTTCTTTCTAACCCTTGGTATAGGCCCGAAAAGATCGGCCATCCTACCGGTTCGGCTTTTTGTAGCCCTTCCTCTTCTCATACCTTCGACCATTCTCCTGAAGGCTGCTACACCTTCTTCGAAATCCAATTCAAACTTGGTCCTCGTTTTCCTCTAAGTCCTGAGCTACTTCAGATCTGCGAGTAGTTCGGGCTTCCCCTTCATCAACTTTCTCCCAACGCCATCCGTTTCATGACCACCTTCATCATTCTTTGCCACATCCGCCTTGGTCGATTCGACATCACCTTCTTCCACTATTGCTACGCCCCTTCCAAGCATGGTCGAGGCCTTTACTTAAAGAGCCGTAATGGCGCCCATTTTATTAATGACGTTCCTTCCAATCTTCCCAAGTGGATTGATCGATTTATCTTTGTTCGACCTGGTAAGCCTTTCCCTTGGCCTTCCATCCCCTGGGTCAAGGAGGTTCCTCAGGAAGTTTCTGCTCCTCCTTCAGACCCCCTTTTCGAGCAACGGGTCCACACTTGGAACGCCAAGTCCGTTGCGTCGGAAGAACTTCTCAAGGATGTGAGCCTGCTCCACCATTGTGGTCTGCTTACCCACAAAACTTGTCCTCCTCCAACCAATGAGATCCTTGATCTCATTCGGCTTGAAAATGATCCAGGTAATCCTCGGGCAGATTAGTCGAGTTCTTATGTGTTTCTCTGTTTTTGATCTGAGTAATTTATGCTGATTATCGAACATAATCTGTGTTGTAATTTTTTGCAGAGGTGCCCAGTTTCAACATCCCTCCGAGGAAAACTCATCTAAAGAAGAAGACGGGGACTGTTTTTGTGTCGGCCGGGGGCCAGACTGAGGGGTCGACCACTTCTTCTGGGTCTCGACCGGAGCCACAGCTGCAGTCGCCTCCACGAGAGACCCCTTTGCCACCACCTCCGCCGCCTGGGCCACAACAGCAGCAACAACCACAGCAACAACAGCAGTAACATCCACCACCAAAGCCACCACAAGGACAAACTTCTCAGCCTTCTACCGAGAAGAACCCGCAGCACAAGTCTACCTCTCAATCGACCACAAAATCCCCGACCTCCTCCAAGACCGACGACCGTCAAAAAATTGCTGATCGTCACTAGAAAACCGACGCCAACCAATCTTCTTCTCACAAAACCCAATATTTTTCTCACAAAAACGACTCTCGTGCCAACACCTCCCAAAATGTTGCCTCTTCCAAAACCAAGGATAAAGCCCCCGAGCCATCTCCAAAAACAAAAATGCCCGAGGCATCCTTTAAGACCAAAACTCCTGAGTCCTCCTCTCGAACCAAAACTCAAGAGAAAACTCCCCTCGACCAACAGTCTTCCCAGACCCACCCCGCCGGCTCGACCAAGGCGCTGGTCGAGTTCGGTGGTCGAGATGACGCGGGGCGCGAGCAGGCCCTGGAGAAGCACTCCCGCACTGACCAAGGCGACGCAGTCTGGAAAAGGGGGCGAGCCAGCCATTCTTGGCCTGACCCGCTGGCTCCCAAGCCTCTCCTTGCTGTCGACCGTCTCGAGGGTGCCCTCCTCGAGGACGACCGTAAAAGGCTAGCGCTACTCTGCCTGAGGTTGGCAATAAACTCGTGCAATGGCTTGCCCAGGTATTACTCGTCTCAAACTTTACATTGGTCCCTCTCACTTTCTTTTGTTGATACATAGATTTAATTATCTTATCGTTTTTATTGATTGGGCTTGGTCGATTTTTTGCCTTTGGCCAAGGAAGCCCGAGATAGCTCGGGTAAGTCGATAAAAGGTCTGGAGGGCGCTCTCGGCTTTATGCAGGACAAAAAATCCAATCTCTTGAAGCATAATGCTAAGCTCCGCGAGACCCAAGCGGAGCAGAAGACTGAGTTCGACGTCAAGCTTAGGTCCCTTGACGAAGAACTCAATAATAATAGCAAGGCTCTCGCGGAGAGAGATGCTGCCCTTTCGGTCAAGGAGGTGGCAGTAGCGGAGAAGGAAGCCGCTCTAAAAGAAAAAGAGGCTGCTCTTGAGTAGGAACGGGCTGCTCGAGCCGAGGCAGAAAAAATTCGAGTCGAGTTAGAAAGGGCTCAAGCACAAGCGGAGGCTGCCCGAGCACAAGCGGAGGCTGCTCGGGCAGAATCAGAGGCTACTCTGGTTAAGGAGATGGCTGCCCACGCCAGCCAATGCAAACGCTAAGCTGATGCTGCAGCTCTTCGAGCTCGGCAGATGATGTGGGGCACAACTACTGGCCAGCTTTTCCTCCGCGAGTATCGCGAACAAGTGGTGGCCGACTATATGCGGTCACCCCAATTTTTGAAGGAGGTGCAAGACTTTGGGGTGGACTGTTTTCAGTTCGCCCTTCAAAAGGCCGGCGAGCAGATCGCCGAAGACGACTTCGAGCAGCTCGGTCCTGGAGCTATCTGGGAGGCCCTGCCCAAAGTCCCCTCTAGCTTCCAGGGAGATCCTAACCTACCGCCCGAGCACGAGTGGTAGTCAGGGCTACTCGAAAGGACTCTGGATCGATCAGATATCTTGAGGAAAACTTATGCTCTGCCCGATGGTCTAACTCCTCCAGCCTCGATGTTGGCCATGCTAACTCAGTCTATTCGCCAATGTCCACTCAATGAAGCTTGCGACTCGACCTTCGGGACCAGCCATCCGCCAGAGCCAAACGCTAATAAGAGCAACGCATACTCGACCGCAACTCCTCCTCCTTAGATTAGCTCCTTTTATTGTACTTTTTCTTTTTTGAATCTGAGCGATGTACTTTTGACAATATATCATGGTTATTGGAATATGAATGTTTTGTTTAATTCGTCTTTGTTGTCAACGATCTTTTGAATGAGCTGGTTTCATGTTCTCGTATGTCTCTTTAACGATTCTCCTCGTTAATCACGCCAGTGTATTTACTTTGTATTCGATTAATTGTCTAGATTTTTGCTATAATATGCAACACATTCATTTTGTACCTTTTACACAAGGTTTTCAAACATGATGAGCTTCAGATTTTTGAACACATGCCCACCTTCAGAGGTGGTCGAAGCATGCGACCATCCAGCCTCATGGCTTTAAACCTGATGGGTTTTAAGTTTTTACCACATGCCCACCTTCAGAGGTGGTCGAAGCATGCGACCATCCAGCCTCATGGCCTTAAACCTGATGGGTTTTAAATTTTTAACACATGCCCACGTTCAGAGGTAGTCGAAGCATGCTACCATCTAGCCCCATGGCCTTAAACCTGATGTGTTTTAAATTTTTAACACATGCCCACCTTCAGAGGTGGTCGAAGCATGCGACTATCCAGCCTCATGGCCTTAAACCTGATGGGATTTAAATTTTTGAACTGCTTCCTCTTTCTTTACTTCGTTATCCTAGCGCTCGTTCACTGGGTGTTTGGTCGAGCGATGGATTGGCCGACTGTTTGACTGGTCGAGATATTTTCATTGTCGAGTGTATTTTCATTGTTTAAATTGATTTCGTAATCATAGGCTTCGTAGCCTTGTCAAGGTTCCACTCGAGTTACAACTTCGTAGTTGTTTAAATCGACTTCGTAGTCGTAGTCTTCGTAGCCTTGTCGAGATACCACTCGAGTTACAAATTCTTAATTGTTTAAATCGACTTCGTAGTTGTAACACCCCGCTTATCAGAGTAAATTTTTCTCAACTTAATTTGAAAAATACTTATAAATTTTTCAAAACCTTCTTAACTCGGGATGCTACTAATTTTATCTACTTAAAAATCTGTTTTCTTGGAGCTTGGTAGTAAACAGATTTTAAATATTGAACAAATATGAAACCTTAATTATTTCATTATTACAATCCAGTAAATTATTCAAATCACACTTTTAATCACAATGTTCAAATCTTTTAAAAACGTAGCGGAATAATCTTACAAGCATGGTTTTCAAACCGGAACCTTATTAAAATCCATAGTAGAAACTTCACCAAATACACGACCACCACAGCTCCTCACACCTGCGCATCGTCTTTATTTCCTGAAAAATGATAATAGTGGGGCGTGAGTACTAATCAACTGTACTCCGTAAAAACCCATACTAAAGTAAACATCAATAATAATATCAATATCATGATCTTTGGTATATATCTGAACTTAATCTTCTGGTATCTAACCGATACTGTAACTGAACTTTTGCAACTACCGGTAACTTGGGCCGGTTCTCACGTGATCACATTCTGGGGGTCGCCTCCCACAGAACCCAGTCTTGACTGAGCGAGCTTAATACTTTACTTAACTTTATACATACCTCGAACATGATAATAGCTATTATACTCAATTTAATACCCAGGCTGGATCCCCACCTTTCTTCTTGAAATTGTTTGATAATGTAAGTGTTGTTCTCGTAGCCCACTTGTCACGCTTCATAAAAATATAAACAAATATACTATGTACAATGCTCGTATACTCAATAAGATATTGATATTCTTAACTTTAACTTGTTAACTTATAACTTATCCGAATCATAAATAAACAAACATGCTATAACTCAAAATAAATTCATTGAATAACTTTAAATCTTTTCAAACTTTTATTCAATGCCATAACTCATGCTTGATAAACTTTGATGTTGGCTTGAAAATAACTCAATTTACTCAAATATACTTATCCTTTACCAACATCATCCTCATGAATTATAACTTACTAAACTTGTCTTAATTGATATTCATAAAACTCAACTTTAATCAAGAATTAAAACAATTTATAAAATTGTATACCAATTATCATGAGTGCTCTAAAATTTTATACTTTTATCAACATACTCATCATAAACATCTCATATAAATTACTCTTAAAGACTTTAACATGAAATAAATCATATATGCCACTTAATCATTTCTCATCTTAATATCATAATATCAATTTGCATACTAACTTCAAATTATATAAAAATTCTAACAAAAATCATACTAAATAATCCTTATATCATTAAAGAATATAACAACTTGAACTCATTAAAACAATCATAACACTTAAACATGTATACTAACAACTTATTTAACATTAATTCAAGATGACCATGAACTTAATATGAGCATGAATTTCACATAAGTGAATTACCTCCTTCAAGAACTTGCACTTGAAAAATTATATCCTCCACTTCAAAAATTCTTCTCTCCACTATAATTATCACTCTCTAAGGACTTATATAACTTAGAAATATTTTTGGTGTGGAATTTCATATTCTAAAGGCACCTATTTATAGCCAAAATTTTGAAATAATTTATTTGAAGTGTAAAAATTAACAAATTAAACAATTTAAACTTGTAAAAATTAATCAATTTAAATATATCCTTACCTAACATTATAACATCAGCTTTTCTTAATTTAATGCTCAAAATTAACTTTAGTTGCCACCAAAAGCGCATTAATTACAATCTGATCATTTCTGTCGGTCACACGACCCGTGTGACTAGTCACACGACTCGTGTGAGCTCACACGACTCGTGTGACTTGGTCACATGACTCGTGTGACAAAGTCGAAACTTAATTTTAATGATGCTTTGAGTCACACGACCCATGTGGCTACCCACACGACCCGTGTGACTTAAAAACTTCATTTTCTTAACTTATTTACCCTCAAAATATCTTGATTTTGAAGATAAACTGATACTTAACTGAATGGGATATTACAATCTACCACCCTTAAACTATTTCTTCCCTCGGAAATACTAAAACTGAAATAAATAAACTGGAAACAGAAACTTACTGAGATCATCAAAACTTGAAATCTGGAAATCGAGCTCTAATATCTGCTTCTCGTTCCCAAGTGGCGTCTGATTCTCCACGTCTATTCCACTTGATACGAACGAGTGGAACATCTCGCTTCCGGAGTCTATGAACCTTTCGGTGCAAAACTGCTACCGGTTTCTCCTCATAAGTCAAATCTGGTTGAATTTGTATCTCATTATGCTGAAGCACATGATCTGGATCGCACACATATGCACGTAATATCGATACATGAAAAACATTATGCACGCTTGCCAACTCAGGAGGTAAAGCTAATCGATAAGATACTTCTCCAACTCGTTCAAGAACTCCGAACGGACCAATATAACGAGGATGCAACTTTCCTTTCCTCCCAAAACGAATAACCCCTCTCATGGGGTCGAACTTTTAAGAAAACTTTATCTCCCACCTTAAATTGCATATCTCGTCTATGCTGTCAGCTGAAGATTTTTGCCGACTTTGAGCAGTCTTGAGCCTTTCTCGAATCCAGGCTACTTGTTCAACAGTTTCTTCGATCATCTTCGGGCCAAGTACTTGCTTTTCTCCAACATTATCCCAATAAAGGGATGAACGACACTTGCGGCCATAAAGTGCCTCGTAGGGAGCCATCCGAATTGATAACTATGCAAATTCTACTAACGGCAACCACTTCTCCCACTTGGAACCACTATCCAGAATACAAGCTCTGAGCATATCTTCAAGCGTCTGGATCGTCCTCTCTGACTGGCCATCTGTCTCCGGATGATAATCCGAACTAAAACTTAACTGCGTGCCCATTGCTTTATGCAAACTTTCCCAAAATTTACTAGTGAATCTGGGATCTCGATCAGATATTATTGTAACAAGCACTCCATGGAGTCGAATAATTCCACGAGTATAAATTTCAGCTAACTTGTCCATTGACATGGTCATTGCTACAGGCATAAAACGAGCGACTTTCGTCAACCTATCTACTACTACCCAAATCGCGTCATGTTGTTCTGATGACTTAGGTAGCCCTGTAACAAAATCCATGGTAACTTCTTTCCACTTCCATTTAGGAATCTCTATTGGTTGCAACAGACCTAATGGCCTCTGGTGCTCGGCCTTAACTTGCTGATAGACCAAACATTTCTTCACAAAATCTGTTGCATCTCTCTTCTTCCCTTTCCACCATAATGACTTTTTCAAGTCATGATACATTTTGGTGCTTCCAGGGTGAGCTAAATATGGTGCACTATGTGCTTATGACAAGATTTCCTTTCGCAAAGCCTCGACTTTTTGTACAACAATCCTGCCATTGAACTCCAATGCTCCATCGGAACCTCGATAAAAACCTTCTACTCCTCCAGCTTGAACTTTTTTTTCCATCTTCCGAACAAACTGATCGAAAGATTGCTCCTTCCGAATTCTTTCTCTCAGCACGGGCTGAACTCTCATTGAGTTAACCCTTCCTGTAACCTCCTTAGGAAGTGTCTTGACAACTTCAATCTGCATCCGAGCAAACTCTTTAATAAATTGATTCTACTGAGTGATACAACTTGTCAATCCACCCTTCACTTTACGACTTAGAGCATCTACTACCACATTCGCCTTCCCTGGATGATATTGGATAGTGCAATCATAATCCTTACAAGCTCCAACCATCTTCTTTGGCGCATATTGAGTTCCTTCTGAGTGAATATATATTGCAAACTCTTGTGATCAGTGAATATTTCACATTGGCCACCATAGAGATAATGCCTCCAAATCTTGAGTGCATGCACTACCGCTGCCATCTCTAAATCATGAGTTGGATAATTCTGCTCATGCGGTTTTAATTGTCGCGAAGCATATGCAACAACTTGACCGTCTTGCATGAGTACACATCCAAGACCTCTTTTAGAAGCATCACTATAAATAGTAAAACTTTAAAACTTCTAGTAGGATCAGGAATAATCAATACTGGTGTTGATGTAAGCTTCTTCTTAAGCTCTTGAAAACTCTTCTCACAACGATCGGACCACTCGAACTTCACAAATTTTCTCGTTAGATTTGTCAAAGGGAGAGTAATATTTGAAAACCCTTCGATAAATCTACGATAATAACCTGCTAATCCGAGAAAACTTCAAACTTTTGATGGATTCTTTGGTACTGACCAGCTCTGAATTGCAGCAATCTTTGCTGGATCCACTTCTACACCTCTTTCAGTGATAATATGGCCTAAGAATGCCACTTTCTTCAGCCAAAACTCACACTTAGAGAATTTGGCATACAACTTCTCCTTTCTAAGGGTACTGAGAACAACCCTTAGATGTTGCTCATGCTCTTCTTGACTCTTGGAGTAGACCAAAATATCATCAATAAAGACGATAAAAAATTGATCAAATACTTGTGGAAAACACGGTTCATCAAGTCCATGGACACCGCTGGTGCATTACTTACCCCAAACGGCATCACCACAAACTCGTAGTGACCGTATCTTGTCCGAAACGCAGTTTTAGCTATGTCAGATTCCTTAATCTTCAGTTGATGATAGCCTGAGCGTAAATCTATCTTTGAAAATACGCAAGCTCCTCTCAACTGATCAAACAAATCATCTATCCTTGGGAGCGGATATTTATTGTTTATCTTTAACCGGTTTAAATCCCGATAATTGATACACATCCTCATGGAACCATCCTTCTTCTTGACAAACAATACAGGTGCTCCCCAAGGCGAAACACTTGGTCTAATGAAACCAAGTTTCAACAACTCTTGAATTTGAGTTTTTAACTCTTGCAATTCTTTTGGTGCCATCCGATATGGTGCCTTCGACACAGGCGCTGCTCCAAGAACAAGATCGATTGTGAACTTCACTTGCCTGTTGGGTGGTCTTCCTGGTAGTTGGTCCGGGAACACATCCACAAACTCACGAACAATTGGAACATCACCCGAGGCAACGTTCGCGTCTTCGAGCCGTAGAAAGAAATTTGATCCTCCTCTGAAAGATAAAGAATTACCTCTCGGTCATGACAACGAATATCAGCACGGTAACGTGTTAGCCAATCCATACCGAGTATGAGGTCAAAATCCCTCATCTCGATGACGTACGCGCCAACCTCTAAGATTCGCCCTCCAATATTGAGTCTAAGGTTTTCTGCCTTAGAACTCGTCACTATTTTATGTCCTGAGGCTAAACTTACCTCAAGAGGATCAACAGTGTTAATGAGATTAGCTCCTATGATTTCTATACATCGTTTTGACACGAACGAATGTGTCGCTCCCGTATTAAACAATGTAAAAATAGGAATATCGTTTAGAATAATCATCCCAGACATAGTACCTGGGTTCTTCTTGTTAGAGGTATGCTGTAAAAGCTGTGTTTTGCAGTTTCTATCAATTCCATTTTGATCTGGCAATCATGTTTCGGTCAAAGTACATATGTTTGCAGTTTATTTATTTATGCAATACATACTCCATGTCTTATATTGAGATAGTGTGGTTCGAAGAGTTTCGAACGGAAAGATCACCTATCGGTGCCTTATAACACTAAACTATTCGTTCACAGTCTAGACTGGCAGTGAGACCCCACTTGGAAAAAGACTGTAGTGTATTCCCGATTCAGTTGGTCTTTGACTGAAGGATTACACTAGCACTTATGTTAAGTGTTGAACAGGACCACGGAAGGATAAGGATATGAGACTCACTGACCGTTGTCGTAACCTAGACCTTCAGTGATTGATGCGTTCTCTTAAGCTGTAAAATAATATAAAATAGGCATATATTATTATTTCTTATTTATTTGATTTACCAAGTTATTCCTATTCCGATAGGATGACATACGAGGTATTTTGGTAAGTAAGAATAATTATATGATGTGCTATTATAGATTATTTACAGTCACTATGTTCCAGTGCGCTGGATTGATGACGTCCCCGAAATGAGCTCAGAAAAGAACCTTATGTTAAACCATGCAGGTGGATGATTGTCTGACATAATGGTTAAAGGCTGAGTGGTACTAATTTTGGAAATGAATAAGAGGTTGATTAATTATTTTTGTCAGTAATTTAATTAATCAACGGACGTTATATCTTAAACATAGGGAGGTAAATCGATCAATCAGATTAATATTATTTAATCATGGAGGCTCGATTTTATTGGTAAAATAGTGGCTAAATGGGGAGAGCAATAATATTACTCTAGTGGGATGTTTTATTATTTAATTCCATTAAATAGGAATTAATTTGATTCCATATTAATTAATTAAATTAGGAGAATAAAATTCATACTAGAATCTTCTCTTGGAATTAGGAGACTTGGGAGTCTTCTAGAAGATGAGGATTAGTGGGAAATATATTTTCTATATTGTATTAATTATTTGGAGTAAAATTAGGTTTCCTAAATTAGGATTTAATT
>CACSLK010002554.1:7032844-7050363 GCA_902706635.1 Striga hermonthica
TGATAATGTAAGTGTTGTTCTCGTAGCCGACTTGTCACGCTTCATAAAAATATAAATAAATATACTAAGTACTATGCTCGTATACTCAATAAGATATTGATATTCTTAACTTTAACTTGTTAACTTATAACTTATCCGAATCATAAATAAACAAACATGCTATAACTCAAAATAAATTCATTGAATAACTTTAAATCTTTTCAAACTTTTATTCAATGCCATAACTCATGCTTGATAAACTTTGATGTTGGCTTGAAAATAACTCAATTTACTCAAATATACTTATCTTTTACCAACATCATCCTCATGAATTATAACTTACTAAACTTGTCTTAATTGATATTCACAAAACTCAACATTAATCAAGAATTAAAACAATTTATAAAATTGTATATCAATTATCGTGAGTGCTCTAAAATTTTATACTTTTATCAACTTACTCATCATAAACATCTCATATCAATTACTCTTAAAGACTTTAACATGAAATAAATCATATATGCCACTTAATCATTTCTCATCTTAATATCATAATATCAATTTGCATACTAACTTCAAATTATATAAAAATTCTAACAAAAATCATACTAAATAATCCTTATATCATTAAAGCATATAACAACTTGAACTCATTAAAACAATCATAACACTTAAACATGTATACTAACAACTTATTTAACATGAATTCAAGATGACCATGAACTTAATATGAGCATGAATTTCACATAAGTGAATTACTTCCTTCAAGAACTTGCACTTGAAAAATTATATCCTCCACTTCAAAAATTCTTCTCTCCACTATAATTATCACTCTTTAAGGACTTATATAACTTAGAAATATTTTTGGTGTGGAATTTCAGATTCTAAAGGCCCCTATTTATAGCTAAAATTTTGGAATAATTTATTTGAAGTGTAGAAATTAATAAATTAAACAATTTAAACTTGTAAAAATTAATCAATTTAAATATATCCTTACTTAACATTATAACATCAGCTTTTCTTAATTTAATGCTCAAAATTAACTTTAGCTGCCACCAAAAACGCATTAATTACAATCTGATCATTTCTGTTGGTCACACGACCCGTGTGACTAGTCACACGACTCGTGTGAGCTCTCACGACTCGTGTGACTTGGTCACACGACTGGTGTGACAAAGTCGAAACTTAATTTTAATGATGCTTTGAGTCACACGACTCGTGTGACTTGTCACACGACCCGTGTGACATCACACGACCCATATGGCTACCCACACGACCCGTGTGACTTAAAAACTTCAATTTCTTAACTTATTTACCCTCAAAATATCTCGATTTTGAAGATAAACTGATACTTAAATGAATGGGATATTACAGTAGTCGTAGGCTTCGTAGCCTTGTCGAGGTTCCACTCGAGTTACAACTTCGTAGTTGTTTAAATTGACTTCGTAGTCGTAGGCTTCGTAGCCTTGTCGAGATTCCACTCGAGTTACAACTTCATGATTGTTTAAATCGACTTCGTAGTCGTAGGCTTCGTAGCCTTGTCGAGATTCCACTCGAGTTACAACTGCGTAGTTGTTTAAATCAACTTCGTAGTGGTAGGCTTCGTAGCCTTGTCGAGATTCTACTCGAGTTACAACTTCGTAGTTGTTTAAATCGACTTCGTAGTCGTAGGCTACGTAGCCTTGTCGAGATTCCACTCGAGTTACAACTTCGTAGTTGTTTAAATCGACTTCGTAGTCGCAGGCTTCGTAGCCTTGTTGAAGTTTCACTCGAGTTACAACTACGTAATTGTTTAAATCGACTTCGTAGTCGTAGGTTTCGTAGCCTTGTCGAGATTCCACTCGAGTTACAACTTCGTAGTTGTTTAAATCGACTTCGTAGTCGTAGGCTTCGTAGCCTCGTCGAGATTCTACTCGAGTTACAACTTCGTAGTTATTTAAATCGACTTTGAGTCACACGACTCGTGTGACTTGTCACACGACCCGTGTGACATCACACGACCCATGTGGCTACCAGTGTGACTTAAAAACTTCAATTTCTTAACTTATTTACCCTCAAAATATCTCGATTTTGAAGATAAACTGATACTTAACTGAATGGGATATTACAATCTACCCCCCTTAAAATATTTCCGCCCTCGGAAATACTAAAACTGAAATAAAGAAACTGGAAACAGAAACTTACTGAGATCATCAACACTTGAAATCTGGAAATCGAGCTCTAATATCTGCTTCTCGTTCCCAAGTGGCGTCTGATTCTCCACGTCTATTCCACTTGATACGAACGAGTGGAACATCTCGCTTCCGGAGTCTATGAACCTTTCGGTACAAAACTGCTACCGGTTTCTCCTCATAAGTCAAATCTAGTTGAATTTGTATCTCATTATGCTGAAGCACATGATCTGGATCGCACACATATGCACGTAACATCGATACATGAAAAACATTATGCACGCTTGCCAACTCAGGAGGTAAAGCTAATCGATAAGATACTTCTCCAACTCGTTCAAGAACTTCGAACGGACCAATATAACGAGGATGCAACTTTCCTTTCCTCCCAAAACGAATAACCCCTCTCATGGGGTCGAACTTTTAAGAAAACTTTATCTCCCACCTTAAATTGCATATCTCGTCTATGCTGTCGGCTGAAGATTTTTGCCGACTTTGAGCAGTCTTGAGCCTTTCTCGAATCCAGGCTACTTGTTCAACAGTTTCTTCGATCATCTTCGGGCCAAGTACTTGCTTTTCTCCAACATCATCCCAATAAAGGGATGAACGACACTTGCGGCCATAAAGTGCCTCGTAGGGAGCCATCCGAATTGATAAATGATAGCTGTTGTTGTATGCAAATTCTACTAACGGCAACCACTTCTCCCACTTGGAACCTCTATCCAGAATACAAGCTCTGAGCATATCTTCAAGCGTCTGGATCGTCCTCTCTGTCTGGCCATCTGTCTCCGGATGATAATCCGAACTGAAACTTAACTGCGTGCCCATTGCTTTATGCAAACTTTCCCAAAATTTACTAGTGAATCTGGGATCTCGATCAGATATTATTGTAACAGGCACTCCATGGAGTCGAATAATTCCACGAGTATAAATTTCAGCTTACTTGTCCATTGACATGGTCATTGCTACAGGCATAAAACGAGCGACTTTCGTCAACCTGTCTACTACTACCCAAATCGCGTCATGTTGTTCTGATGACTTAGGTAGCCCTGTAACAAAATCCATGGTAACTTCTTTTTACTTCCATTTAGGAATCTTTATTGGTTGCAACAGAACTAATGGCCTCTGGTGCTCGGCCTTAACTTGCTGACAGACCAAACATTTCTTCACAAAATATGTTGCATCTCTCTTCTTCCCTTTCCACCATAATGACTTTTTCAAGTCATGATACATTTTGGTGCTTCCAGGGTGAGCTAAATATGGTGCACTATGTGCTTCTGACAAGATTTCCTTTCGCAAAGCCTCGACTTTTTGTACAACAATCCTGCCTCTGAACTCCAATGCTCCATCGGAACCTCGATAAAAACCTTCTACTCCTCCAGCTTGAACTTTTTTTTCCATCTTCCGAACAAACTGATCGAAAGATTTCTCATTCCGAATTCTTTCTCTCAGTATGGGCTGAACTCTCATTGAGTTAACCCTTCATGTAACCTCCTTAGGAAGTGTCTTGACAACTTCAATCTGCATCCGAGGAAACTCTTTAATAAATTGATTCTACTGAGTGATACAACTTGCCAATCCACCCTTCACTTTACGACTTAGAGCATCTACTACCACATACGCCTTCCCTGGATGATATTGGATAGTGCAATCATAATCCTTACAAGCTCCAACCATCTTCTTTGGCGCATATTGAGTTCCTTCTGAGTGAATATATATTGCAAACTCTTGTGATCAGTGAATATTTCACATTGGCCACCATAGAGATAATGCCTCCAAATCTTGAGTGCATGCACTACCGCTGCCAACTCTAAATCATGAGTTGGATAATTCTGCTCATGCGGTTTTAATTTTCGCGAAGCATATGCAACAACTTGACCATCTTGCATGAGTACACATCCAAGACCTCTTTTAGAAGCATCACTATAAATAGTAAAACTTTAAAACTTCTAGTAAGGTCAGGAATAATCAATACTGGTGTTGATGTAAACTTCTTCTTAAGCTCTTGAAAACTCTTCTCACAATGATCGGATCACTCGAACTTCACAAATTTTCTCGTTAGATTTGTCAAAGGGAGAGTAATATTTGAAAACCCTTCGATAAATCTACGATAATAACCTGCTAATCCGAGAAAACTTCGAACTTTTGATGGATTCTTTGGTACTGACCAGTTCTGAATTGCAGCAATCTTTGCTGGATCCACTTTTACACCTCTCTCAGTGATAATATAGCCTAAGAATGCCACTTTCTTCAGCCAAAACTCACACTTAGAGAATTTGGCATACAACTTCTCCTTTCTAAGGGTACTGAGAACAACCCTTAGATGTTGCTCATGCTCTTCTTGACTCTTGGAGTAGACCAAAATATCATCAATAAAGACGATAACAAATAGATCAAATACTTGTGGAAAACACGGTTCATCAAGTCCATGGACACCGCTGGTGCATTACTTACCCCAAACGGCATCACCACAAACTCGTAGTGACCGTATCTTGTCCGAAACGCAGTTTTAGCTATGTCAGATTCCTTAATCTTCAGTTGATGATAGCCTGAGCGTAAATCTATCTTTGAAAATACGCAAGCTCCTCTAAACTGATCAAACAAATCATCTATCCTTGGGAGCGGATATTTATTGTTTATCTTTAACCGGTTTAAATCCCGATAATCGATACACATCCTCATGGAACCATCCTTCTTCTTGACAAACAATACAGGTGCTCCCCAAGGCGAAACACTTGGTCTAATGAAACCATGTTTCAACAACTCTTGAATTTGAGTTTTTAACTCTTGCAATTCTTTTGGTGCCATCCGATATGGTGCCTTCGACACAGGCGCTGCTCCAGGAACAAGATCGATTGTGAACTCCACTTGCCTGTTGGGTGGTCTTCCTGGTAGTTGGTCCGGGAACACATCCACAAACTCACGAACAATTGGAACATCATGAGGTGTTTGTGCTCTCGAATTTTCGTCAACAATGCTCACCAAATATCCTTGACAATTTTCTCGTCTTATAATCTTCCTTGCCTTTGCCATAGAAATCACCCGAGGCAACGTTCGCATCTTCGAGCCGTAGAAAGAAATTTGATCCTCCTCTGAAAGATAAAGAATTACCTCTCGGTCATGACAACGAATATCAGCACGGTAACGTGTTAGCCAATCCATACTGAGTATGTGGTCAAAATCCCTCATCTCGATGACGTACGCGCCAACCTCCAAGATTCGCCCTCCAATATTGAGTCTAAGGTTTTCTGCCTTAGAACTCGTCACTATTTTTTGTCCTGAGGCTAAACTTACCTCAAGAGGATCAACAGTGTTAATAAGATTAGCTCCTATGTCTATACATCGTTTTGACACGAACGAATGTGTCGCTCCCGTATCAAACAATGTAAAAATAGGAATATCGTTTAGAATAATCATCCCAGACATAGTACCTGGGTTCTTCTCTGCCTGAGCCTACTCCACAGCATACACTTGAGCTTGAGGTGCCCTCTGCTGCTGAGGTTGCCCCTGGTTCCTCTGCTGCTGCCTATCTGGACATTCCTTGAGATTATGACCAGGTTTCCGACAGAAAAAAGCAAATATTCTGCCCTGCTAAACATTCTCTTGGATGACTACGTCCACAATTGCCACAAGCTGGAAATTGTGGTCGGTTAGCTGGACCTGGCTGCTTCTGCTTGTTATTATTCTGGGGACCTTTCTACTTTCTCTTGTTCTTATCTTTAGCCTGCTGAACAGGCATGGGCTGCACTGGTGGTTGTACTGGAACTTGAGCAATTGGCTGCACCTGAACTTGACCATCGCCCCTTCGAAAACTTGCGTCTACTTCTTGAGCCTTGACAACTATATCAGCATAAGTCTGAATACAATGTCTAGCTACATGATGACGGATTTCTGATCGTAACCCGTCTTGGAATCGACTTGCCTTTTTAGCCTCCGTGTCCACAAGATAAGTGACAAAAGATCCCAATCGAGTAAACTCTCTCTTATACTCATCTACTGAATGGTTTCCTTGGAATAATGCCAAGAATTGACGTTCCATGTCAGCCCGATAGTGAGTTGGATAGTATTTCTCTTCCATCATCTCCTTGAACTGCGTCCAAGTGAGATTCTCCTTCTCCCCAGGACGCATGCCCAGTAGGAGTTCCACCATAGCCGAGCGTCCCCGGTCATTTGAAGTTGAGCACAAATAATACGCTGCCTCTCTGTGCATTCAATGATCTCAAAAATAGTTTCGAGACCCTGAATCCACTCCTCCACTAGACGAGGATCTCCTTGTCCTGAGAATTTCTCAGGATTGTATCCACGAAATTGAGTAACGACTTCTGATGTCGTCATCTCTCTTCGAGCTTGGGGTGCCATCTAAAATTTATCGTAAAAGATAAACTTTTAATACACTATGAAAATATATATACTTATATAAATATTGAGCATATAATCTGATTCATAAAATTCAGATATCTTATCGAGCATAGACTTAGTAATTTGCATATATTTAAAGTTCATAATAAAAAAATTTTTAACAACACTTACCTGATAATTGGCGAGGTGTGAGTGTGGTGTGGTCGGTTTTTCTTGAAACTTCTTTCCAAAACTTAATCTTGTAGTATACAAAGCATTTGAACTTTGGCTCTGATACCAACTGTAACACCCTGCTTATCAGAGTAAATTTTTCGCAACTTAATTTGAAAAATACTTATAACTTTTTCAAAACCTTCTTAACTCGGGATGCTACTAATTTTATCTACTTAAAAATCTGTTTTCTTGAAGCTTGGTAGTAAACATATTTTAAATGTTGAACAAATATGAAACCTTAATTATTTCATAATTACAATCCAGTAAATTATTCAAATCACACTTTTAATCACAATGTTCAAATCCTTTAAAAACGTAGAGGAATAATCTTACAAGCATGGTTTTCAAACCGGAACCTTATTAAAATCCATAGTAGAAACTTCACCAAATACACGACCACCACAGCTCCTCACACCTGCGCACCGTCTTTATTTCCTGAAAAATGATAATAGTGGGGCGTGAGTACTAATCAACTGTACTTCATAAAAACCCATACTAAAGTAAACATCAATAATAATATCAATATCATGATCTTTGGTATATATCTGAACTTAATCTTCTGGTATCTAACCGGTACTGTAACTGGACTTTTGCAACTACCGGTAACTTAGGCCGGTTCTCACGTGATCACATTCTGGGGGTCGCCTCCCTCAGAACCCAGTCTTGACTGGACGAGCTTAATACTTTACTTAACTTTATACATACCTCGAACATGATAATAGCTATTATACTCAATGTAATACCCAGGCTGGGTCCCCACCTTTCTTCTTGAAACTGTTTGATAATGTAAGTGTTGTTCTCGTAGCCGACTTGTCACGCTTCATAAAAATATAAACAAATATACTAAGTACTATGCTCGTATACTCAATAAGATATTGATATTCTTAACTTTAACTTGTTAACTTATAACTTATCTGAATCATAAATAAACAAACATGCTATAACTCAAAATAAATTCATTGAATAACTTTAAATCTTTTCAAACTTTTATTCAATGCCATAACTCATGCTTGATAAACTTTGATGTTGGCTTGAAAATAACTCAATTTACTCAAATATACTTATCCTTTACCAACATCATCCTCATGAATTATAACTTACTAAACTTGTCTTAATTGATATTCACAAAACTCAACTTTAATCAAGAATTAAAACAATTTATAAAATTGTATATCAATTATCGTGAGTGCTCTAAAATTTTATACTTTTATCAACTTACTCATCATAAACATCTCATATCAATTACTCTTAAAGACTTTAACATGAAATAAATCATATATGCCACTTAATCATTTCTCATCTTAATATCATAATATCAATTTGCATACTAACTTCAAATTATATAAAAATTCTAACAAAAATCATACCAAATAATCCTTATATCATTAAAGCATATAACAACTTGAACTCATTAAAACAATCATAACACTTAAACATGTATACTAACAACTTATTTAACATGAATTCAAGATGACCATGAACTTAATATGAGCATGAATTTCACATAAGTGAATTACTTCCTTCAAGAACTCCACTTGAAAAATTATATCCTCCACTTCAAAAATTCTTCTCTCCAATATAATTATCACTCTTTAAGGACTTACATAACTTAGAAATATTTTTGGTGTGGAATTTCAGATTCTAAAGGCCCCTATTTATAGCTAAAATTTTGGAATAATTTATTTGAAGTGTAGAAATTAACAAATTAAACAATTTAAACTTGTAAAAATTAATAAATTTAAATATATCCTTACCTAACATTATAACATCAGCTTTTCTTAATTTAATGCTCAAAATTAACTTTAGTTGCCACCAAAAACGCATTAATTACAATCTGATCATTTCTGTCGGTCACACGACCCGTGTGACTAGTCACACGACTCGTGTGAGCTCACACGACTCATGTGACTTGGTCACACGACTGGTGTGACAAAGTCGAAACTTAATTTTAATGATGCTTTGAGTCACACGACTCGTGTGACTTGTCACACGACCCGTGTGACTTAAAAACTTTAATTTCTTAACTTATTTACCCTCAAAATATCTCGTTTTTTAAAGATAAACTGATACTTAACTGAATGGGATATTACAGTAGTCGTAGGCTTCGTAGCCTTGTCGAGGTTCCACTCGAGTTACAACTTCGTAGTTGTTTAAATTGACTTCGTAGTCGTAGGCTTCGTAGCCTTGTCGAGATTCCACTCGAGTTACAACTTCATGATTGTTTAAATCGACTTCGTAGTCGTAGGCTTCGTAGCCTTGTCGAGATTCCACTCGAGTTACAACTGCGTAGTTGTTTAAATCAACTTCGTAGTCGTAGGCTTCGTAGCTTTGTCGAGATTCTACTCGAGTTACAACTTCGTAGTTGTTTAAATTGACTTCGTAGTCGTAGGCTACGTAGCCTTGTCGAGATTCCACTCGAGTTACAACTTCGTAGTTGTTTAAATCGACTTCGTAGTCGCAGGCTTCGTAGCCTTGTTGAGGTTTCACTCGAGTTACAACTACGTAATTGTTTAAATCGACTTCGTAGTCGTAGGTTTCATAGCCTTGTCGAGATTCTACTCGAGTTACAACTTCGTAGTTGTTTAAATCGACTTCGTAGTCGTAGGCTTCGTAGCCTTGTCGAGATTCTACTCGAGTTACAACTTCGTAGTTGTTTAAACCGACTTCGTAGTCGTAGGCTTCGTAGCCTTGTTGAAGTTTCACTCGAGTTACAACTACGAAGTTGTTTAGATCGATTTCATAGCTATTCGGAGTTTGTCGGCTTTACAACCGTTTCTTCAAAAATTCAGCTTGTCAAGTAATCATAATATGATTGATATGGATATGTAAAAGACACAATTAAAACACAAACTTGAAATTCATAGCAATACTGAATTTGATTCGAACATTTTTTAGTACAAAAAGGGATTCAAGACATTGCCTTAGGCATGAAAGCGTTTTAGATAGATCACGTGCCAAGATCGAGGCAGTTGTTGACCTTCTCTGTCTTTGGATTCGTATGCTCCTCTCTCAAGAACCTTTGTGACTGTGTAAGACCCTTTCCAATTGGCTTCAAGCTTTCCACATGTTTAAGGGAATTTACTCGCTTGAGGACGAGGTCTCCCACTTGGAAACTTTGGGTTCGAACTTTCTTGTCAAAGGCCGCGCGCAACTTTTGCTTGTATTCGACAGAACGCACCTAAGCTTCCTCTCGCCCTTCTTCGATTAAATCGAGGGCTTCTGCAACCATTTCTTCATTCTTTCCTTCTTCATAGAATGTCGTTCTGTGAGACAGTAAACCCACTTCAATGGGCAAGAGTGCATCCATTCCATATACCATGTGGAATGCGGATTGACCCGTTGAACTTCTCAGAGTCGTCTGATAGGCCCAAAGCCCCTGACGTTTTTCCAACCTTTTCTTTAGTCCTTGGAGGATAGTTCAGTTCGTCACTTCAACTTGGCCATTAGCTTGGGGGATGCGCCACTGAGGCAAATCGTTGATTAATGCCCATGTCGAGACACTATGCTTGGATTCGTTTGCCTTGAAATTGAGTTCCATTGTCTGAGATTAATATCTTAGGGACTCCGAATCTGTTTGTCTCATTTTTGTTATATTTTTTCTTTGGTTGTTTGTTGGTTTTTACCCCCGTTTTAGTATCTTTTTAGTTCTTTTGGTCCACCAGTCGTTCGTTTCGCTTGTGTGCCGTCTATTTCTCGTTTTTTATTATTTCCTTTTATTTTGCTTGTTTTTCGTATGTTTTTCTCGTCTTCGGTGGTGTGTAGGTCTCGAGTTTTCATCGCATGTTTGGAGGAAGAATAACAGAACCGCGTATATCCGGCCTTCGACAAGAATCATTCCGAGCTCAACCTTTCCGGACTCCGCGCTGAGAGACACCCACGAACCTGACATAGGAGTTTTGGCATGCACCGCACCGCGGCGAGCTCCGCGCCGCGACACGAAGTTCAGAGGATGCCTTTTCTGGCCCCGCGACGCGGCAAGCGTCGCGCCGCGGCGAAAACCTCCTGCCACGCCGCGATGAGAGTGCCGCGCCGTGAAAGCCCCATCAGAGAGCTCCCAGGTGTCCGCCATGCCGCGCCACGAAGCCGCCGCGCCGCGATGCCCAGCACTTCCACGCCGCGGGAACACAACACGCCGTGGAGAAGAAAAGCTGCCGCGCCGCGACACCTCCACGCCGTGACGCCTGCTCCCAGGTAGACTTCAACCGCGCTGCGACGTTCTCCGCGCCGTGAAGGACTGCACCCTCCGCGCCGCGGCAGGCCTCGCGCCGCGGCGCCGGGAAGCTTAATATGCGGAACCGTTATTTTATGAGTTTTTCGATCGGGATAAAAAGGGAGACATCGAGCCTAGGGCAAGGGGATTCCGTACTTTGTTATTTTCAAACTCGTTTTTTTGGACGAAAACTCATCTTTCTCTCTTTCTTCTCTTAGTTTCGGATCTTGTTTTCGGGTTTCGTCTACGGATTTGGATTGCTCTTGCTTTCGACATTAATTCTCTTATCAATCGTAAGCATCCTTTTTCATTTTGTTATGATGTTTTGTGCTTGGATTGTTATGAATGTTTGTGTTGGAATAGTCATGAGTAGCTAAATTCGATAACTAGGGTTAGGGGATAATTGTTCCGGTTCAATTTCATTGATGTGAATGTTGATTGCTCGATCTAGATGAGTTAGGCTAAACCTAGGGTTGAATGTCTGATCACCATTTAATCTACTTAATCGATTTTAAAACCGAAAGGGGAGAAATCGATCGACCTCGGCTTGTTTGGAATAGACTTGTTCGGAAGCGTATTGTCTATGTGTTAATGAATTCGATAATTGCTCGTTTATGTTTATTCTCTTGTTTCGTGAGATATTGAGAATGAATCTCTAGATGAATTGGTTATTGTTTGTTCATTAGCAGAGTAATTGATTGCCCGTTTAATGTATTGAGAACCGAATACGATTGTCCTCGATACCCTAGTCCCTTTAAGCTATTGGAATTTGTGTTTTAATTGAGAGTTTGGAATTGATTGTTTTGCTTTCATAATTATTCGCTTTATTGTTCGTAGTCGATAATCAAATTTCCAACTTGATTTAGAGTGTTTAGGTAATTCTTTTCTCGTTTCTTGTGATCGAATATCCGTACAAATAATCCGACTAACCTTCCTTGTGACACGACCCGGTGTCGAATCTTTGGGTTCTACTCCGGTTAAAAATATTTCCAACAAATTGGCGCCGTTGCTGGGGAAGGTTTAGGTTTATTTTGTGCGCCTATTCATCTTGTTTCTAGTGTTTCTCTTGTTTCTTGTGATTTCTCTTGTTTCAGTGTTTCTCTTGTTTTCTTTTTATTTATTAGATATTAGTCCTTGTTTTATTTTGTTTTTATTTTGTTTTTATCATTGGTGCTCGTAACTCTTGTCGGTTTAATGTATGCGTACCAGGAGTGGACGCAAATTGTTATCCCCGATCAACAAGTCAGTCAGCGAGAGCCTGAGAGAGCTGTTAGACGAGATTACACTGGAATCCGAAGAAAGAGACCAGCACCCTCCAGAATCGTCAGAAGGCAGCAACGTCAACATGGGTGACCAACAGGAACAAGCTCCTCGTAACACTCTCCGAACCTTAGCCCAGCCGGTTATCGGGCCTGTCACTTCGTGCATCCGTTTGCCGGATCAAGCACGAAATTATGAGCTGAAGATGATTCACTATAACCAGCTGCCGGCATTCCATGGGCTCCCGAGTGAAGATCCACTTAACTTCATCCGGGAGTTCTACAATGTGCTCAACACCTTTCCTCTCAACGGGCTGAACGAGGATCAATTGAAGATGAGGTGCTTCCCCGAGACGTTGAAAGACCGGGCCAAGGCCTGGTTCATGACACTTGCACGTGCATCGCTGACCACCTGGACTGAAGTCTACACGAAGTTCATTAGGAGGTACTACTCCCATCAAAAGACTCAGGAGCTCCGGTCGCAGATTGTCTCTTTTGCCCAACTACCGAGTGAGCCCCTTCACGAGGCCTGGGAGCGATTTAAGGATCTCCAGCGGCAGTGCCCTCACCATAATCTTTCGCTAGGACTGTTGATGAATTGTTTCTACGACTCCCTCAATCAGAATTTGCAATATATGGTTGATAATGCTGCGGGGGGAGACATCGGTGCAAAGACGGCCGAAGAGATGTATGAGATCTTTGAGACGATGAGTGCCAACTCGTCCCAAAAGAGCAGTCGAGGGAAGAGAGCGGTGGTGAATGAAGCATCTCTGAGGCAAGACATGATGGCTCATCAGATAGCTGAGCTTACGGAGAAAATGAGGCTAATGAATGCTAGGACAATGCAGCCAGTCCAAACCATGGCAGTGGATACATGCGGGGCGTGTGGAGCCCAAGGGCACCGGTCAGAGGTGTGCCCGTAGGCATTCGATCAGGACCTCGGGGAGCAATATGCTGATGTCAATGCTCTCCAAGGATATCAGAACCGGCAGCCAAACGACCCCTTCTCCAACACTTACAATCCCGGGTGGAGAAACCACCCACACTTCTCGTGGACCAACAACAACAACACCCTCCAGCCACCTCGCCTCAACATCAACCAGCAGCAATCCCGTCCAAACTTCGTGCAACAACAACCTTGTCCCAATTTCATCCCTCGTCCCAACTACCAACAACAGCAGCAACCGCAACAGCAAGCCCAAGAGTCCGGTTCGAGCTCGTCGAACCAAGATGACAAGCTAGACAAGATCCTTCAGTTCATTACCAACCAGGACTCGTCCATTAAGCGTCTTGAGACGTAAGTGGGCCAACTTGCCACGAGGGTCGGGAACATGGAGGCTGAGTCCGACAAAGGAAAACTTCCGAGCCAGCCCGAGCAAGCGAAAGCGATAACGGTGTTGAGGAGCGGGAAGGAAGTGGATAACAAAGTAAGAATGCCCGAGCTCGACGATCCTAAGCCAACCAAGCAGCCCAAAGAAGCGGGGGAGAGTGGGAAGAACGCGGAAGCCGATCGAGAGAAGCCGACAGACAACCCAATGTTACACAAGTCTCCAAACCCTTACAAGCCACGCATTCCTTTTCCTAGTATACTCCGAGATGAGAAGCAAGAGCAGCAATTCAGAGACCTCTACAACATGCTTTCGAAGGTCAACGTGAACTTGCCTCTTTTAGATGTGATCAAGAACATGCCGTCATATGTGAAGTTTTTCAAGGATTTGGTCACAAAGAAGAGGAAGTTCGGAGACGGGGAGAAGGTGGTTGTCTATGAAGCTGCAAGTGCTATGCAGCATGATCTTCCAAAGAAGGAATGAGACCCCGGGGGTTTCGTGATAAAGATTGCTCTGGGGAATGGAAAAGAGGCTTCGGGGATGCTCGACCTCGGAGCGGGAATCAACCTCATGCCGTTTTCTATCTTCCAGCGGCTCGGGTTAGGAGATTTGAGACCCACTCGCATGTGCCTTCAGCTCGCAGACCGTTCGATCAGATACCCCAAGGGGATAGTTGAGGATGTCCTTGTTCGTGTCGGGAGACTCATTGTTCCGGTGGACTTTGTGGTACTAGATGTGGGGGACGTTCAGGAGAATGGGAAGGATCACACCATCCTTCTTGGTAGACCATTCATGGCCACTACCAACACACTCATTGACGTGAGAAACGGAACCTTGAACATGACTGTCTTAGGGGAATCCGTATCTATCTCAGTCCGAGAAGCCACCTCAGCATCCTCGGTTAATTTTGTGGAAGAGTGTGCATTTGTTGACGTTAGCGATCCATTTGTCGAGGAAATGACTATTCGAGACTTAGAGGAGAGGACAATGCCCGATCTTGAAGAAGAAGAAGAGCCCACCATTGAGCTCTTTGCAGCAGACGAGCCAGACAAACCGAACCCATCCACACTAGAGCTCAAGGAACTACCTCATCACCTCAAATATGTGTTCCTCGACGATGAGAAGCAAAAGCCGGTCATCATCTTTGCTGAGCTTAACCAGGAAGAGGAGAAGGAGCTGATCGAGGTACTTAAGAAGAACCAGCAGGCCATTGGTTGGAGCCTAGAGGACATTAAGGGCATCAGCCCTTCCACATGCATGCACCGGATCATTCTGGAGGAGGGTGCTAAGCCTTTTCGGGACAGCCAACGGAGGCTCAACCCGAATATGATGGAAGTGGTAAAGAAGGAAGTGCTGAAGCTCTATTCCGAAGGGCTTATCTATCCAGTGGACGATAGCGAGTGGGTGAGTCCCATTCATGTGGTGCCCAAGAAGGGAGGCATTACGGTGATTGAGAATGAGAGAAAGGAGATGGTTCCCACCCGCATCACCACCGGGTGGAGGATGTGCATTGACTACAGACGACTCAACGCCGTGACCAAGAAGGACCATTTCCCGTTGCCGTTTATTGACCAAATTCTCGACCGACTCTCCGGCCACCAGTTCTATTGCTTCTTGGACGGACTTTCGGGCTACTACCAAGTGGCCATAGCTCCGGAGGATCAGCCCAAGACAACCTTCACCTGCCCATTCGGCACTTTTGCTTTCAGACGTATGCCCTTCGGCCTGTGCAATGCACCCGAGACTTTCCAACGGTGCATGTTTTCCATCTTCTCTGATATGCTCGAGGACTGCTTGCAGGTATTCATGGATGACTTCTCAATCTTTGGTACTTCTTTTTCTGATTGTTTGCATAACTTAACTCGATTTCTTGAAAGATGCATTGAGTCGAATTTAACTTTGAGTTGGGAGAAAAGTCACTTTATGGTGACTAGCGGAGTCGTGCTTGGTCATGTAGTGTCAAGTCGGGGGATTGAGGTTGACAAAGCGAAAGTTGATGTTATTGAAAAACTTCCCCCGCCTGTGAATGTAAAAGGTGTTAGGAGTTTCTTAGGACATGCTGGTTTTCATAGACGATTTATTAAAGATTTTTCAAAAATCAGCCAGCCTTTGTGTCACTTGCTTGCCAATGATGTGCCATTCGAATTTGATGATGCATGTTTAGATGCTTTTGATATATTGAAAAACAAGCTTGTGACTGCTCCTGTTGTGATTGCACCTGATTGGTCTTTGCCATTTGAGATTATGTGTGATGCTTCAAATCTTGCTGTGGGGGCCGTTTTGGGCCAACGAGTTGATAAATTGCTTCGTGTGATTTATTATGCTAGTTTGACTCTTAATGGTGCCCAACTGAATTATACTACCACTGAGAAAGAACTTTTTGCTGTTGTGTTTTCTCTCGAAAAAATTAGGTCTTATATCTTGGGATCTAAAGTAATTGTGCATGCAGACCATGCAGCCCTTAGGTATCTTTTGAGTAAAACTCAATCGAAACCTAGGCTTATTCGGTGGATTCTGCTTTTGCAAGAATTTGATGTAGAGGTACGAGATAGGAAAGAGTGTGAAAATGTTGTTGCTGATCATTTGTCTCGTATTGTCCCTTCTGAACCTTCTCTTGCATTGCATGAACATGTTGGTATAAATGATGACTTCCCATATGAGCATGCGAGTGAAGTGTCTAGTGTCCCTTGGTATGCTGATATTGTCAACTATTTGTCAGATGGTGTTTTGTTGGCTAACCTCTCTTCCCAAGAGAGAAAACGTTTTGTGTTGATGTGTAGGAGTTACTTTTGGGATGACCCACTCCTTTTCAAGGTGGGAAAGGATGAGATCCTTCGGCGGTGTGTGCCCGAGGACGAGCAAGCAGATGTTCTCGCTTTTTGCCACGAGCTCAATTGTGGAGGACATTTTGGAGGTCGAAAGACCGCCTTTAAAGTCCTTCAATCAGGTTTGTTTTGGCCAACTCTCTTTAGAGATGCTCATAGCTTTTGCAAATCCTGTGATCGATGCCAAAGACTTGGGAATATTGGTCCTAGGAATGAAATGCCCCTTGTGAATAATCTACAAGTTGAAATTTTTGATGTTTGGGGCATTGATTTCATGGGACCGTTTCCCAAGTCTTTTGGTTTCGAATATATCCTCCTTGCTGTAGATTACGTGTCCAAGTGGGTTGAGGCTATCCCCACACGGACATGTGATGCTAATGTGGTCATAAAGTTTTTGCGAGGAAATGTCTTGAGCAGGTTTGGATTTCCACGTGTCATTGTGAGTGACGGGGGCAAACATTTTTGCAACCGAGTTTTTGAGAAATTAATGAAAAAGTATGGCATTTCGCATAGAGTGGCCACCCCATACCATCCACAAACCTCGGGCCAAGCAGAAACGAGCAACAAGCAGATAAAGACAATTCTTGAGAAGACGGTGAACTCATCTCGAAAAGATTGGTCAAGCCGGCTCGATGATGCACTCTGGGCCCAAAGGACAGCGTTCAAAGGAGTATTGGGGATGAGCCCGTTCCGGCTCATCTACGGGAAATCATGCCATTTACCAGTGGAGATCGAGCACAAGGCGTTTTGGGCTATAAGAAAAATGAATTTTCATCTGGATGCTGCCGGAAAGGAGAGAATGTTGCAACTATCAGAGCTTGAGGAGTTGAGGAACGAGGCATACGACAATTCCAAAATTTACAAAGACAAAGTAAAAAGGCTTCACGACTCGACCATTGTTCGGAAAAGCCTTGTGCCCGGTATGAAGGTACTTTTGTTCAATTCCCGCCTTCGACTTTTCCGGAAAAACTTAAGTCTCGTTGGAGTGGGCCCTACATCGTTGATGAGGTGTTATCGCTTGGAGCTGTCCGACTTCGCAATCCCGCGAATGGAGAGCTGTTCGTTGTGAATGGACAGAGAGTGAAACCGTACTTCGAAGGAGAATTTGGAAAGCACCACATCGAGACCATCAGTCTCGGTGATCCACCGTATCCTTGAGCGAAAAATGTGCCGAGCTC
>CACSLK010002554.1:7061430-7076841 GCA_902706635.1 Striga hermonthica
CTCTCTCTATTCTTGGGGATCCCTTCCTCTCTACCGTTGAACTAGGCTTCTTATCTTTTTTTCTCCTCTCCGGGTTCGGTTTTTGCCTTTTCCGCTTGCAAGAAATCGGCTTCTGCTTCCTCAACATTCATATACTTGGCACACCTTCCCAAGACCTCATCAAAAGTCCTCCCAGGTCAATTCGCCAAGGAATTTCGGCATAATCTTGGGAGCAATCCTCTGGTGAGTCCACCCGATTTAATCTCCTCAGTGGCTGAAGGTACGTCGACACACGCCCGCGTGTACCTCGCCACATAATCTCGCAACGATTCTCCCTCCTTCTGTTGCATACCTATCAGAGTAAGATAAGATTCTCTTGGGCCTTCACGCTTGCAAATTGGTTTAGAAAACTCGAGCTAAACCCTTCAAAGTCCCTGACGGCTCCCAGGGGTAACTAATGGAACCAATCTTGTCCGAGTCCCTGCAGAGTCGTCAAGAACGCTCGACATTGAACAGGGTCATTGTACCGATGTAACACCACCATATTCTCAAAACTCTTCAAATGCCGAGAGGGATCAGCCGACCCATCGTACCAGATGTTGAGCTCTCTGAACCCCTGGGGTAGGTCAGCGTCTAGAATGTGTTGTGAAAAGAGATGTCCCCTCGAGCTCCCCGTTTTCCTCCCCTCGACCCGAGCTTGCAAATCTCGCACCTGAGCCAGCAATTGTTCCAGAGTATCATTCCTTGCTTGGGATTGACAGTTTTGACAGAGGACTCTTCTTCGTCCGCCCTCCTACTCTGTATTTCATGGGACTGAGCTTGTTGTTCGCGCTCATGGGGAGGTTGTTCGATCCGAGGCTACTCGACCCTTGGCTGCTCGACCCTGGGTTGGTCGACTCTCGGTTGGTCGACTTGTGTCTGTTTGAGTTGGGCCGCCACTGCCTCTGCAATCATTCTTTGCATCTCGCTTCTCATCATGGTTAGTGTTTGCTCCTTGACTTGGGGTGGTGGCCTTGCTCCCTGTTCAAGTTGTCCGGGCTGCCTTCCCAAGCTCAGAGATGATTCGGTCTATTCATGACCATCGACTCCTCTGCTAGTGCCTTTCACGTGGCTGGCCTTCCCTTGAGTGAGCACTGGGATCTTGACTCCAGGTGGGGTGATAGGTGTCTCCTCCCCCGCACGCGCTCCTGACGACGCGTGTGTTCCCAACGGTGGGAAACCAAACACTTGAAGCAGTGGTCTGGGGTTGGGGATCGGCGGAGGCCGCTTGTCAGTCCACGTTGCCCTGAAATCCTCGTTCAAGTTCTTCTGCAGTCCTTCCTTCTCATCCATCAGAGACAGATCAAAGCTAGGTGTAAAGCTCTTAATTCCTTCAAGAACTCCCCACAGACGGCGCAAAAATGATAGGTCTCTCCTCAGATCTGGAGTGAATCAATGGAAACAAGCCCGGATCTGAAATCAACCGATGGGAATGAGCTCAGATCTGCCTCGATTGCCTTCAAACCGTTGCTGAACCGCGAGAACACCTACAAGAACTCAACGCCGGAGGGGTTTCTGGCGTAGAGCCGCTGACGCTCAAGTCAGTATGTGGAAGAGAACTGCTCTGAGAGAGCAGCAGCAGTAATGGAGGAGAGTATAGAATGAATGAGGGTTAGGGTTTTGGGGTTACCTCAACTCCTTTATATAGAAGCAAAACATTTACTTGAAGTTCCCAAAATGCCCTAGCTGACTTACTGGAAATGTCCAAAATACCCTGGTCGGTTCGTATTCTGCCCATCTCCTAGTCAGCATCTAGATTCCCTTCTTATCCTTAATAACTTCCTTCTTATCTTTGACAACTTCCCTATGATATGTTGAAGTATACCGGAATCGTCAGAGATCTATGAGCCACGAGACGTCCTCAGTCGACTCGGGATATCAACTCGAGTCGACTGGGTCATCTATAATCATCGGTAGACCTTGATGCGCCTGTCCGTCTTTCTGGTGGGAGTCGACTTCTACTAGTCGACACATGGAAGTCGACTGAGAGAAACGCCTGGGTTCTGACAGGCTGGAGATATTATGAGTCCGTGGGAAGATTCGACTTCATATAAGTCGACTCGATAATGTCTGAACCGTTATACAACAGTATGGCTATATCAAAGATGTTAGGAGATTTACTTTCCTTAGGATTTATATTCTTGCATGGTTTAGGAGTTCTAGTTGGAGTAGGCTTAGATTTATTTTGCACCTATAAATACTTCATGTACTCTTCATAATTAAATGTCTTGAATGTTATGGAGTAATGGAAAATAGTTCGTAAGAGCAAATCGTGTGTCTAAAATTCGTGAGAGCTTTATCATACAAATCGAGTGAGCGAGGCTAAGACCTAAGTGATCTCAAAATCGTGAGAATATAAGGCTAATTACCGAGTCGTCCACATCTATCGTCGAGAGCGAGCCGTGCTGAAGCTTTGTTCAAGGCAAACGAGTTGAGCAGAACACACGATCCTTCATCATTGGTGCTTTCGAGTTGAGCCGTGCCACACAATTTTTCGAGATCAACGACATCCATAGGAGCGAAAGAGTCAAGAGCCGCCTATCATCTGGATGGTGAGGCTAACGTTGGGTGGCAGTGGATGCTACACAAGAACAAGGATGAGCATATGCGATGGAGAGATTTTGAGAAGGAGTTGATTACCAGGTTTGGGTCTAGTGATTATTTTGATTACGATGAGGCTTTGTCAAGGATCCGTAAAACTGGTAGTCTACGCGACTATCAAAAAGAGTTTGAGAGAATTGGTAGTTTGGTACGTGATTGGCCCGAGAGTGCACTTGTTGGAGCGTTTGTGGGAGGCATGAAGGCCGAGTTGGCAGCTGAGGTGCGCTTAGACAGGCCGAGATCGACTAGGGCCGCAATGGAGGCAGCACGCTTACACGAGGACCACCTCATGGCAGTGCACAAGGCAAGGCAGGGCGACACGCGCACGGAGCCAAGGCGAGCGAACGCTACAACAGAGGAGGTGCCTTCACGGGCCGAAGCAGGCCGACATTCGGTGAGGGGATACGCACCACGAGCAACATACGAAGGTTAACGGAGGATGAGATCCAGTGGCGAAGAGCAAAAGACTTGTGTTTCACATGCAACGAATGATTCTCACCAGGCCACAAATGCAAAGGTAAAGAATTCTATTTGTTAGAGTTTGATGAGGATTATGATAGTGAATCACTTGAGGAGACCTTGCTGCATGTGGTCAAGTGCAAGAAACATGGTCCAAAGATGATCAGGTTTACCGCTGAGATTAAGGATATGTTGTTGGAGGTACTCGTTGATAGTGGGTCAAGTTTGAATTTTATTGATGAGGAGATAGCCAAGAAATTGAAGTTGGTGCCCACAAAAGTCAAGATGTTTGGTGTCAAAGTGGCCAATGGACAGGAACTACGAGGAAATCAGATATTCAAGAAGGTTCCCATTATGGCGCAGGAACAAGAATTGGAGACTGATCTCCACACCTTACCTCTTAAGGCTATCGATGTAGTGTTGGGAGTACAGTGGCTCGAAACACTTGGGCCCATCACAACCGACTATAAGCAAGGAAAGATGGAGTTTGGGCGACCAGGAAAGCGTATCAAGTTGAGAATCGAGGATCAAGGCGACTCGCCTATTGAGGAAGAGGATGGTGTTGAGGAGCTGAACTTTATTATCCTTGAGGACAAGGAAGTACTCGAAGAGGAGGGGAATGATACGGAAGTGGTTATTAACCCCGGAGAATCCGAGTTCGAGTCTTGGGACGACCTCGAGGGATGGATCGAGGGTGGGCTGGAGGAGCCGCCAATGGAGGAATATTGGCCATCGGTTAGGCGTGACTGACCAAGAGGCTGTGGCAAGAGGAGGCGATCGCGCAATAGGAGGCGCAAGGCTAAGCGCGCTAAGAAGAGACGCACGGCGATTGCACACGAGGAAGAATATTGGGCCGACGCCCGACGTCGAATGCAAAGTACCGGGAAGGCTAGGTGATTGGTGCAAAGCTTGTGCAAGGAAGAGGCGTGCATGGCACATGGAAGCTAAGAGAATGGGTGCGCGAGGGGTGGAAGATGGGTGGAAGACGCGCGCGGGAGATTGTTGTGGGCCAGCGGACGGATGCGACGAGTGGCTAATGGGCGAATGGCGCGCATCGGCCCATGATGCGCGCGACATCACGCGCGAGCTGCGGGACGAGCGCGAAGATAGCACGAGGCGCGTGATTGGAGCTCGTGCAGGTAGAATCCCAGGCCTTGTAGGCCTAGGAATGGCAGGGGCGCACGCGTGCGAGGAGGTCGGCGATGGCACGGGGCGCGCGGACCACGCAAGTGAGGGCGACGCGGCCGAAGGCCCAGTCCGCGTAGGAATAGGCATGGCATGGGCGATGGACCGGGACACGCCAGCCAGCGCACGTAAGCAGGCGGCGCGCGCATCAGCGCCCGCGTGGGAGGCGGATGCCAGCGAGTCCGCAGCCGCCGAGGACTAGGCCTCGCGGGCGGCGCGCGAAGTGAGACGGTTGAGGGCTAGGGTTCGGCGTGCAAGTCAAGTAATTAGGAGATCTACTAGATTTAGGATTTTATTAGTACAAGATGTTAAGAGATTTACTTTCCTTAGAATTTATATTCTTGCATGGTTTAGGTGTTCTAGTTGGAATAGGCTTAGATTTATTTTGCACCTATAAATACCCGATGTACTCTTCATTATTTAATGTATTGAATGTTATGGAGTAATGGAAAATAGTTCGTAAGAGCAAACCATGTGTCTAAAATTCGTGAGAGTTTTGTCAAACAAATCGAGTGAGCGAGGCTAAGACCCAAGTGATCTCAAAATAATGAGAACATAAGGCTAATTACAGAGTCGTCCACATCTATCGTCGAGAGCGAGCCGTGGCGAAGCTTTGTTCGAGGTAAACAAGTTGAGCAGAACAAACGATCCTTCATCAGTTGGGTATGTGAGTGGCGCGGACGCGGGCGCAGGCCTAGGCCTTGTACGCCTAGGACAAGTGGGCGCGCGGCACCACGTGCGAGAGCGGTGCAGCGATGGCTGTGCGCGCGCAAGGCGCGCGCGTGTGACGTAGGCGAGATGGACGAGACCGCGTTTGCCGAGGACTAGGCGGCGCGCGATGAGGCGGTTGGGGCTTAGGGTTCGAATGACTTGGAGTGCAAGGCAAGGGATTTTTAAGATCAAAACTTGCTAGTTAATTAAGATTCTATTTCCTTATTGCTTTTATTAGTTCTAGTAATATTAGAAGTTTATTAGTAGAAGATGTTAGGAGATTTAGTTGCCTTAGGATTTATATTCTTGCATGGATTAGGAGATCTAATTAGACTAGGATTAGATTTATTTTGCACTTATAAATACCCATGTACTCTCATCATTATTTACATGTCGAATGAGTGAATAGAAAAGGAATGTTTTTTTATCGTGTGTTTAAGCAAGGCCATCAGTGCATGTTTATCATACAACCGTGTCTAAGAGAAGGCCATTAGTGCGTCTTGAAGTCACACCTATCGTGTTTAGTCGAAGGCCCCGACTGCGCGGTTATCCACAAACCATAGGCGAAATCACGATCCCTCATCACACAGTGCCTGCGCGCGGAGCGCCAGTCGCGCCCGCAGCGCCCCACGCCAGCTCGCAGTTCCCAGCACCCAGCGCGCGCACAGCGGCCCTGATACGGAAGTGGTTATTAACCCCGGTGAGTCAAGTGACGGGATGGTCAAAGATCTCGATATGTGGCTAGAAAACATGTTGGAGGAACCATTTAGTCCAATTTACCGACCATCAGGTGTGAGATATTGGCCAAAAGGATGTGGTCCAAGGATGAAGTTGAAGGCTAGGAAACGCAAGGCCAAGAGACAGCACAAGGCAAAGTCTAAGAAGGCAAGTCATTGTTGTGGGCCTTGTGCGAGAAAGAAACGGGCATGGCGATCGGGGGCTCGAAGGCGTGGTAAGCAAAGGATTGAAGATGGTTGGATATGGCGTGCCGGAGATTGCATTGGGTTGGAAGGTTGGGACCCATGGGACGGGCCATGACCATCGGGCAAGCAGCCAGAGTCGATCGGCGACGGAGAGACGAGCACGAGCGAGTGGCACGCATCTTGCTTTGATGCGCGCGATAGGGTGGAGCAAACGCATATGGCGTTGGGTGCACGCGAGTGCGCGGTAGACGAGCAGACCACGGGGAATGGCGGCAAGCGCAGAGCAGCAGGCTGATGAAGGATCGTGTGTTTGTTCCACTCGCTTCCCTCGAATACAGCCTCGCCACGACTTGCTCTCGACGGATAGGTGTGATCGACTCGGTTATTAGCCTAACTCTCTCATAATACTTGAGTTCACTTGGTAATTAGCCTCGCTCCCTCGATTTTGAACTAGCTCGGGTCTTAGCCTCACTAATTCGGTTGCATGATCGAACTCTCACGAATCCTAACACACGGATAAACAAACGTTCTTTTCTATTCAACTCATCAATTCTGGACTCTTAAAACAATAAGGGATGACCCCTATTTATACGTGCAAAATAATTCTAAACCTAGTCTAATTAGATATGGTAAACCATGCAATAAAATAAATCCTAAAGCTATTAAATATCCTAACATCTTCTACTACTAATGCAAGAAGGAAAGTAAATATTTACTAGAATCCTAAATAATATACTAGTCTTGATCTTCCTTTCCTTGCACTCCAATCCATCCGGCCGCCCTAGTCCACGACCGCCTCTTCGCGCGCGTCGCCTCGCACGCCTAATCCTCGGCGAACTCGGCTTCGCCCGCCCCACTTGCGTCCCACGCGCGTGCCCTTGCGCGCGCCCAGCTCTTGCCGCCTTCATCTCGCGCGTGCACGCCAGCGCCCATCTCGCATATGCCTTCTCCGCTTAGGCCACCCGCGTCTGTGTTGTACTCGCGCGCCCTTGCGCACGCTCCGCTACTCCTGGCTGCTTCGCGTGCGTGCGCTCCCGCCAGTCCTAGGCCTGCAAGGCCTAGGTCATTGCCCGCATGAACTCCATTCGCGCACCTCGTGCTCCCCGTGCCTCCGCTGTTCAAAGCCCGCGCGTCCCTGCCACCTGCGCGTTTGGCCTCCATGCCCGCCAGCCCGCCTTCTCTTCCGCGCTCCATTGACGCCTCGTCCGTGCCACTAGTCGCCACACCCCAGGCTTGTGCATCACTCGCACGATGCGCACCTTCACAAATTAGCCCTTCGTTCGCGCCCGACTCCGACCGCTCGCCCGATGGGCCTAGTCCGCCACGGTAATCCCCAACCCGTACAAATGGCGCACGTGATAGACCTGGCTCGTGCCATCGGTCCCAACTTTCCACACACCTACCTTCCATCCCCGACCCGTACAAATGGCCCACGTGATGGACCCAACTCGTCCCATGGGTCCCAACCTTCCACACACCTACCTTTCATTCCTTTGCTTACCACGCCTTCTAGCCTCCATTCTCTAAGCTCGTTTCTTCTTTGCACAAAGCCCACACCAAGGGCTTGTGGAAACGGGACGCGCGCGAGGCGCGCGAGTGAAGGTGATGCGGGAGGTAGCCGAGACTGAGTAGGCATAGGAGTAGTAGGCACAGACGCGCACGCGCGAGGAGCAGGCGACGAGCGCACGGTACAAGCCAACGGGCGCGATTGTAGAGCAGGCGTGGGCGACCCTTGCCGCGCATGATTAGGCATAGTGGACGACGCGTGTGAGGCGCGCGCGCGCAAAGCCGCGCGCGACAAGGAATAAAGGCCGAGGGCGGCGCGCGCATAGAGACGGGCGAAGTGTGTAGGGCGAGAACTTGGAGTGCAAGGAAAGCAAAAGACTTGGAGACCAAGACTAGTAGATTTATTAGGATTCTAGTAGATATTTTCTTTACTTCTTGCATTAGTAGTAGAAGATGTTAGAATATTTAATAGCTTTAGGATTTATTTTATTGCATGGTTTAGGAGATCTAATTAGACTAGGTTTAGATTTATTTTGCAACTATAAATAGGGGTCATTCCTTATTTTTTTCATAGTCCAGAATTGATAAGTTGAATAGAAAAGAACGTTTGTTCACCGTGTGTAAGGATTCGTGAGAGTTCGATCATGCAACCGAATTAGTGAGGCTAAGACCCGAGCTAGTTCAAAATCGAGGGAGCGAGGCTAATTACCAAGTGAACTCAAGTATCGTGAGAGAGTTAGGCTAATAACCGAGTCGATCACACCTATCCGTCGAGAGCAAGTCATGGCGAGGCTGTATTCGAGGCAAGCGAGTGGAACAAACACACGATCCTTCATCATTGGTGCTTTCATTGAGAGTGATTGATTGTGTGTTTTGTTAAACTTTTCCTATCCCGTTCTTTTTTCTTTTTTCTGATTTTTTTCCTCCCCTAGGTTCGAAATTTTCGAATTTTCTTCTTATTTTTTGAAAAATTTCGAGAGTATCAAAAAAAAAAATGAAGAGAGTCATGATGTTCATGCCATTAGATGAGATGGATTTGGAGGATCTTGAGTATTTGGATGGTTTGGAGAGGAGTTTGACTTCGGATGAGCAAGAGTATTTGGAGGAGCTTCACGAGCAAAGGAATTTGGAGGAGCACGAACGACAACTCGTGGAAGCCAGAGAAGCTGAAGTGGCCAACATTCAGAACAATGGTGATGAAGGTGCGTTGAATTTCATTATCCTTGAGGACAAGGAAAATCTTGAAGAGGAGGGGAATGATACGGAAGTGGTTATTAACCCCAGTGAGTCAAGTGACGGGATGGTCGAAGATCTCGATATGTGGCTAGAAAACATGCTGAAGGAGCCATCTAGTCCAATTTACTGACCATCAGGTGTGAGAGATTGGCCAAAAGGATGTGGTCCAAGGATGAAGTTGAAGGCTAGGAAACGCAAGGCCAAGAGACAGCGCAAGGTAAAGTCTAAGAAGGCAAGTCATTGTTGTGGGTCTTGTGCGAGGAAGAAACGGGCATGGCGACCGGAGGCTCGAAGGCGTGGTAAGCATAGGATGGAAGATGGTTGGATATGGCGTGACGGAGATTGCATTGGGTTGGAAGGTTGGGACTCATGGGACGGGCCAGGAACATCGGGCAAGCAGTCGGAGTCGATCGGCGACGGAGAGGCGAGCACGAGTGAGTGGCGCGCATCGTGCCTTGATGTGCGCGATAGGGTGGAGCACACACAAACGGCGTTGGACGCACGCAGGTGCGCGGTAGGCAATTGGGGCACCGGCGTAGGTGGGACGCGCTGGATGACCGAGGGACGCGAAGACGATGGCGAGATAGCTGGCGTGCACGGCACTCGCGAAGGTGGCGGGGACCCGCGGGAGCTGGGCAGTGGATACGGGGCGCGCGCAAGGCGCGCGAGTGAAGGTGACGCGGGCGGTAGCCGAGACCGATTAGGCATAGGAGTAGCGGGCACAGACGCGCACGCGCGAGGAGCAGGCGACGAGCGCACGGTGCAAGCCAACGGGCGCGATTGTGGAGCAGGCGCGGGCGACCCTTGCCGCGCAGGACTAGGTATAGGACGACGCGTGTGAGGCGCGCGCGCGCGAAGCAGCGCGCGACAAGGAATGAAGGCCGAGGGCAGCGCGCGCATAGAGGCGGCCGAAGTGTCTGGGGCGAAACTTGGAGTCCAAGGAAAGCAATGACTTGGAGACCAAGACTAGTAGATTTATTAGGATTCTAGTAGATATTTACTTTCCTTCTTGCATTAGTAGTAGAAGATGTTAGAATATTTAATAGCTTTAGGATTTATTTTATTACATGGTTTAGGAGATCTAATTAGACTAGGTTTAGATTTATTTTACAATTATAAATAGGGGTCATCCCTTATTGTTTTGATATTCTAGAATTGATGAGTTGAATAGAAAAGAACGTTTGTTCATCCGTGTGTTAGAATTCGTGAGAGTTTGATCATGCAACCGAATTAGTGAGGCTAAGACCCGAGCTAGTTCAAAATCGAGGGAGCGAGGCTAATTACCAAGTGAACTCAAGTATCGTTAGAGAGTTAGGCTAATAACCGAGTCGATCACACCTATCCAACGAGAGCAAGTCGTGGCGAGGCTGTGTTCGAGGCAAGCGAGTGGAACAAACACATGATCCTTCATCAGGCCCAGACAGTGCGCCAGCAGCGACCAAGTCGACTTTTAAGCCCAAAAACTCAAAATCCAACCCACTTTCACTGAGACCAAATTTGTGAGGATGCAACCAAATTAATAAGGAGAATTTTTAGCCCAATTGTCCCTAAGAAATGTTTGGTCAAAGTCAATTAGCCTTAGCCTAAGTTAGTGGGGTGCTAGTGATTATTTTAATAGCCATTATTGTCCCCTAGCACCTTGGGACTTGACCAGAATATTTCCTGCCATTTGATGCTCTAAAATTCACTCCAAATAAGCCAAAATGGCCTGCCAAGTCGTGCTAAGACCAGCCCAAAAATCCATGCACATGAAAGTGGGTGAAGTCCACTCATTTTTGTCTCCATGAGCTCTCCTTGAGCAATCCGCCCCAAAACCTTTTTAAACCTCATTATTCAGCTTATTTTAGACCCTTAAACACTTAGAAAACTCAGACAGAGATTTGAGAGCGAAGGCCGAGAGCCCTAGTTCCGGACACCTAGCGCGCGTGTAGTGCAGAGAAGGAAGAGCACCGAGCCATAGCTTGTTCCAGCCATATACCGCCAAGGCTCACCACCATTAAAGTATTCCTTGGTGTATTTTAAGCCTCCCCAATCCATCATAGCCCAGCCATTTCCCCGAGTTGAGTCTTAGCCCTGAGAGCCCCGAGAAAGGCACGAACAATGACCCGAGCTCCATTCTGTTCTTTGGTGAAGGTTAGCTCGTGCTATCTTTCTATACTAGTTAATAAATGATATTTTAAGATTTATCATGTAAAGTAATCTTGTTTTGCTCGGGAAGAAAGAGAGTTTTGGATTTTTGAAGTTTAAAGCCTTAAAATTAGATTTTTCGTTGCATGCATGTTTAGGTTGAGTTCTTGAGCTTAAAAATCTTTATAAATCATAAGTAATATGAGGCTAAAACAGGTTCGCAAAATAAGTAAAGGTGCTCGGTCATCTAGAAGTCGATTTTTAGCTCATTTTTCACCCGTGAGCCGTATTATCATGCATGCGAGTAAAGCCCCCTAGTTTGGCCATAAAAATCATGTTTTATGTTGGTAAGTACTCAGCATTAGTCTTTTGGGGTAGATTGAGAAGTTGGTTCGATGACCTTAGTGCCCGTACGTGCCTTACCGGCCCTACCGGGCTAAATGCATTTTGACCCGAGGTCTCCTAGGGCCTCTTTGTATTTTCATGTCTTTATCATAATAATAAGTTGATAGGAGTTGCATGTCACTAGGAGCTGCATTTTGACCCGTGCGTGATGCGGAAGTGGGTTTCGAGCCCCGACGACGAGAAGGTCCAAGAGCCGAGTGGACCCGAGAAGGCTGTAAATAGGGCCAAAACGACGCACGCATGGCCTAAAAGGCGGGTACACGTGAGAGGAGCTCGTGCGTTTACAAGGACACCGCACAAGCAAGTGCGAGGGGAGTGCACGGGCGCGATGCTCGAGCACACGAGGCGAACCGTGTGAGCCGAGGGTCGACTACACAAAGGTCGACTACACAAGGGTCGAGCATGAGAGGGTCGAACCTTGTAGGCCAAGGGATAGCGCAAGACCAAGCATGCGGAGGAGTACGCGGGTTGGACGCGCGATCACACAAGCCAGCCAATGGAGGTTGCGCATGGATGTGCGCAAGTGCACGCGAGAAGGTAGTCCATCGGCGTGCAACATTAGGGCAATGGAGGAAAGACTACGCACAATGGACCAGGGACGAGTGTATGATAGCGGGCTCGGGTGATGCGGTCGACTGGTGCAAGGCGTGCGCGAGGGAGCAACGCGCACAACGCTTAGAGGCTAAGGCCTCGGGTGTTTACTTTGCAGAGGAGGCGAGCAGTGAACTAGGGGTGGATGTTGGGTGGACGGCGCACACGTGGGACGACCGCAAGGAAGGACGCGAACACGCGCATTGGCGTAGACATACGCGGACGAGACCACGCCTCGAACGGAAGCGCTATTGGAGGTTTGGGGATGGTTATCAAAGGATTAGAAACTGGTGGGGATGGCTAAGGCACCAGGTGGCTCGAAGGAATGAAAGGCACGCAAGTTGGGTGCCCAACGGGTGCAGCCCGCGCACATGGGTGCGCTGGTAGGCAGTGGCGCGCAGGGCCACGCTGATACGGAAGTGGACATCAACCCAGGCGAGTCCGAAGAGGAAGGTGACGATGGTCTCGATATATGGCTGGAGAATATGTTGGAAGAGCCATCAAGCTCGATATATCGAACATCATGCGAGAGAGACTGGCCAAAAGGATATGGTCCACAATCCAAGCTTAAGCCAAAGAAGCGCAAGACCAAACGAGCCCGAAGAAAACGCAAGACAAAGGCTAAGGAATCATGTTGTTGGTGTAAGCCTTGTGCAAAGAAAAGGCGAGCACGAAAGAAGGAGGCTAGAAAGGCGTGGTTTGCGATGGGTTGAAGATGGGTGGTGGATACCGGCGGAAGATTGTGAGAGGTGGAAAGGTTGGGATCCATGGCCCGAGCCGACGGAGAGTAGCGGCAACAAGAAGGTCGACAGCGATCGGCTAATGGGCGAATGGCGTGCATCGGCCCATGATGCGCGCGGTTGGACGGAACAAGATGATGTACGCGGGAGCACGGTAAAGCGGGAAAGTCAAGGAGGTCGATTGGGATGCGTTGGCGTTCAGCAGCGTCGAAGGCGCGAAGTGCGCGGGAGGCGCGTATAGCGCACACGCGAAAGGTAGCCTAGGCCCCGAAGGCCTAGGAATGGCAGCAGCACACGCGCGCGAGGAGTTCGCCAGCGAACGAGTGCATGCGACAGCGCACAAGTGGGGCGGAAACGCGGATGGCCCAATTCTTGCGGGCTTAGGAATGCCGATGGGCGAGGGCGTGCACACGCGGGGAGGAGTCGGCGACCAGCAGGGGTGCGCGAGGGATGACGCATGCGCGGACGGACAAGGCCTAGTCCGCGCGCACAAGAGACCCAATCCGCCGAGGAGTGCGAGTACGGTGGGTGCACGCGTGAGACACGCGATGTGCGCGCATAAAGGCGACCGAGAGTTTTGGGCGTGTGATTTGGAATTGTTTGTAGTGCAAGACAAGCAAGATCAAGATCTAGTCAATTAGGACTCTAGTATATTTAGTTTCCTTCTTGCACAATAATATCTAGATTGTATAGGTTAGTTAATATTTAATTGCTTTAATTAGAGATTTAGTAGTATTAGGATTTATTTACTGCACAGTTTATATAGATCTAGTTGGAGTAGGATTAGAGCTAGTTAGGATTCGTGAGAGTTCGATCATGCAATCGAATTGGTGAGGCTAAGACCCAAGCCAGTTCAACCGAGTTAGTGAGGCTAAGACCCGAGCTAGTTCAAAAGAGGGAGCGAGGCTAATTACCGAGTGAACTCAAGTATCGTGAGAGAGTTAGGCTAATAACCGAGTCGATCACACCTATCGTCGAGAGCAAGGCCGTGGCGAAGCCGTGATCGAGACAAGTTGAGGGTAACGGATCACACGATCCTTCATCATTGGTGCTTTCATTGAGAGTGATTGATTGTGTGTTCGTTAACTTTTTCTATCCCATTCTTTTTCTTTTTGGTTCGAATTTTTGGTTTCTTTTTGTTCGCTACTGCCCAGCGCTACACCCGCGTGCCCGTCCCTGCGCGCGTGTCTGCGCGCGCACTGTTCTGCTGCGCCGCGCCTGCGTGCACCAGTGTCTACGCGCGTGCTTGAGCGCGACCGACCTGTTCGTGGCCCGCCTGTGTGCGCACCCACCCGCGTGTGTGATGAAGGATCGTGTGTTCCGTTACACTCGACTTGTCTCGATCACGGCTTTCCCACGGCCTTGCTCTCGACGATAGGTGTGATCGACTCGATTATTAGCCTAACTCTCTCACGATACTTGAGTTCACTCGGTAATTAGCCTCGCTCCCTCTTTTGAACCAGCTCGGGTCTTAGCCTCACTAACTCGGTTGAACTGGCTTGGGTCTTAGCCTCACCAATTCGATTGCATGATCGAACTCTCACGAATCCTAACACACGGTTTCAAACAAACGTTTTTTTCTATTCAACTCATCCAAGACCTTTTAAAACAATGATGGGAGACCCCTATTTATAGATCCTAACTAGCTCTAATCCTACTCCAACTAGATCTCTATAAACTGTGCAGTAAATAAATCCTAATACTACTAAATCTCTAAATAAAGCAATTAAATATTAACTAACCTATACAATCTAGATATTATTGTGCAAGAAGGAAACTAAATATACTAGAGTCCTAATTGACTAGATCTTGATCTTGCTTGGCTTGCACTCCAAACAATTCCAAATCACACGCCCAAATATTTTCGGTCGCCTTTCATTCGTGCTCGCCGACTCGCGTTGCATATTTGATACGGAAGTGGCTAGGTAGCTCCAGAACACCGCGAGTCGAGCTTACCATGCACGCAAGAGGCAAGCACGAGCGACGGCAGAAGTGTGCGCACTAGAGTGTAGTGCGCGCGAAGCGGGCGAAGATAGGCCGCACGCGAATGTACGGGCGGTGTGCGCGGCTGGCATGCGTGGCGGACAGGACGCGCATAGCGCAGGAATGAAGGGCGCGCGCGCGGAGAGCTCGGGCGTGGAGAAAGCACGTACAGTGGACAAGGCCGCATGCCTCGAGGCATCCAAAAAGATGGGGCAGCACGCGCGCAGAGAAGCAGTCGGGAGCAAAGGCGTGCGCAACACGGCCGATGGGGAAGGACGCGCGGGGCGCGATGCCGCAGTCCTCGAGGAGTGCGGACTGACGGGTGACCATGCGCGTAAAGGCGGCGCAGGCAGCGATGGCGTGTGCCGCACGTTGGGCGCCGCTGCACGCGCGCGTTGAGACGGCGCGCCCTAGTGCCGCAAGGACTAGGCGACGCGGGCGGTTGGGCGTAGGGCGGTCACGTGAAAGGGGCCGAAGAGAGAGAGTTAGAGTGGAGTGCAAGCCAAGTTGTTTCCATCCTACATTATGAGATCTAGATTGTTTATGTTACTTAATATTTTATTACTTTATTTGATCCCTAGGTAGATTAGGCTTAGATATAATTTTGTGCCTATAAAAAAGCCCTTACCCCATGTTATTTTCAATCATTCAAGACATCAATAGAAATCTAGAACTTTGTTCTTCCAACTTTTCTTTAGTCTTTTCACCATAATACTATTGCAATTTTATTCGTTCCAAGAGGCGCTGTTGTGGCTCGAAGAACACTATCGCCGATTCAATACACGTGTTAGCGGCTTATCGGGCAGTCGAAACACACGATCCTCATCATTGGTGCTTTCATTCAGAGGTGTTGATCGTGTGTTTTTCTTCTACCCCATTCCCTTTCTTTTTATTTTCGTTTTTTCGTCCCCCTCATCAAAAAAAAA
>CACSLK010002554.1:7076867-7090880 GCA_902706635.1 Striga hermonthica
AAAAAAAATTGTTCATGCTCATCATCATCATCTTCAAACACGAGTCCACAAAGCAAAGAGCGGAGAGAAGAAAGAAAAGCCATGGCTAACAAGGAGATGAAGGATAAGATCGACAATCTTGACATCCAGATGCGAAGTATGAGCGAGGTTATGGAAGGAAGGCTTGGATCGCTCGACGAAAGTCAAAACAACACCAATGCCGTTGTTACACGACTCGAACAACGATTGGAGGAAGTCCTGCGCACGATCCAGCAGCAACCCCCACATCATCGCGATGATCCCCCAAGGCGTGAACCACGCCGGCACGATGAGCACGCCGATCGCACACCATCCCCACGGCGCGAGGATCGACGCGAGCAACGGCGCGCACACGAACAGGACGAGGGCCGGCGACGCGAGCGTTACGAACACGAGGAGGATTTCGATAAGCGGTCGCAAGCGTCCACCTACCGTGAGCGGCCTAAGCCCGACAAGCCGAGGTTCGTAATGTCCATCTTCACGGGTAGTGATCCGGAGGCTTGGCTCAACCGAATCGCGCAATATTTCGAACTGAATGAACCCGACGACCACGATCGAGTAAGGTACGCAGCATTCTACTTGGATGGAGAGGCCAACGTATGGTGGCAGTGGCTCTCCAGGATCTACCATAGGCGGCAACAGGTCATTACATGGTCTGACTTTGAGAGAGAATTGCTCACTCGATTTGGAACGTCCGATTACCATAATTATAATGAGGCTCTCGCACGAATCCGACAGACAGGCAATTTGCGTGAATACATCAAGGAGTTTGAACGACTACCCTGTCGCGTGCGAGATTGGTCTGAGGATGCGCTAGTAGGAGCCTTCGTAGGTGGGCTGAGATTCGATCTAGCCGCAGAAGTCCGACTGGAGCGACCGGGCACGATGCATAACGCCATGGAGGTGGCCCGTCGGCGAGAAGACTATCTAGTCGCCACGCGAAGGGGACGGGCAGATGTGCGATACGCCGACACGCGATGCACGGGGCCGAACCAAGCCACGACCGATGCACGACCAAACGTCAACAATCGGCCAGCAGGGTCAATAGTGAGGCGGCTGTCTCCCGAGGAAGTTAAACGTCGACGTGAGAGAGGCTTATGTTTCAAGTGTGAGGAGAAGTTTACACCAGGTCATCAGTGTAAGCAAGCTTTTGTGATCGAAGTTGCTAATCCTGATGAGGAAGGATCTGAGGACGAGGAGGAACCATATCAGGATACTGAAGTTGAGGGGCCTGACGAAGAAGCAGAAATCTCGATGCACGCAATGGCCGGGATTAGAGGACCTCGAACGATGCAATTGCCGGCCTGGGTCAAGGATCGGAAGGTGGTGGTGCTAGTAGACAACGGGTCATCACACAACTGCATTAATGCCGACTTGTCCCAAAAGCTGAACTTGCCAACCACGAATATTGAACCTTTTGAGGTACGAGTAGCCAATGGTGAGAGGCTGCAATGTACTAAATCCTTCCGGAAGGTACCAATCAGGTTCAGCGGAGTTACGGTGAGGTCTGATCTCTATGCCTTACCGCTGGTTGGTCCGGATGTCGTCCTAGGAGTACAATGGCTCGAAGGGTTAGGCAAGGTGACCACCGACTATCGAACAAGAATTATGGAGTTCAACTCCGGAGGTCAGCAAGTCACTCTGAGTGCGGGCAATGAAAAAGGTACCAAGGAAGTAGGGCTTAAGAGCATTGAGAAGGTTTGGCGGGGTGGAGGCCAAATATTTGCAGTAGTGGTGGAGAAGACTGAGGTGCACATAGATCAAGAGGGGCAACATCAGGAAGATGTGCACGAGCTTCTCCAGGAATTTGAGGGAGTACTGGGCGAACCTAAGGGACTACCCTCACATCGGGAGTTCGATCATCGCATACCGCTGATCAACGAACAGCATGCCATACACATTCATCCTTATAGGTATGCTCACTTCTAGAAAATTGCGATCGAATGGCAAGTGGCCGAGATGCTTGAATCAGGACTAATTCAGCATAGCAAGAGTCCGTTTTCTTCTCCAGTCTTGTTAGCCAAAAAGAAAGACGGCACATGGAGGTTCTGTACTGACTACCGAGCTCTGAACGCTGCGACCATCAAGGACCGATTTCCTATCCCGAGCGTTGATGACATGCTCGATGAGTTAGCCAGGTCACGCTATTTCTCAAAGCTCGACTTGAGAGCTGGTTACCATCAGATTCGACTCCACAAAGCCGACATTCCAAAGACAGCATTTCGTACGCACCAGGGGCACTATGAGTATCTTGTTATGCCATTCGGATTGTGCAACGCCCCATCCACTTTCCAGTTCGCTATGAATTCTATCTTCAAGGAGTATCTACGTAAGTTCGTTCTGGTATTCTTTGATGATATCTTGATCTACTCGAAGTCATGGGGCGAGCACCTTGGGCATTTAAGAGTAGTGCTTGAAATTTTGGAGGCCAACTCATTCCATATCAAGCCATCCAAATGTTCATTCGGGCAGAAGATGGTTGAGTATCTGGGGCACTTCATATCACACGAGGGCGTGAAGGTCGATCCACGAAAGATTCAGGCTATGGTCGATTGGCCTAAGCCAACAAGTCTCACGCAGTTGAGAGGATTTCTGGGACTCACGGGCTACTACCGAAAGTTCGTGAAGGATTATGGGACCATCGCCAAACCACTGACAGAGATGACTAAGAAAGGCGGGTTCACATGGACCGAAGCTAGCGAGGAGGCGTTTGGGAAACTGAAAGAAGCCATGACTACAACGCCAGTACTCGCCATGCCCAGGTTTGATGTCTTGTTCGAAGTACACACCAATGCGAGTGACATTGGAATTAGAGCTGTGCTAGTGTAAGAGGGACGACCCCTAGCCTATCTCAGCAAGGCACTAGGCACTACTCGGTTGGGTCTATCGGTGTACGTGAAGGAATTTCTAGCAGTTGTCGAGGCTGTAAGGTGCTGGAGGCCTTATCTGTTGGGCCTACGTTTTCAGATTATTACCGACCAACAACCGCTTAAGCATCTATTGGAGCAAAGGATTGTTACCCCCGAGCAGCAGAAGTTCGTATCTAAGCTTATGGGGTTTGACTTCGAGATAATTTATTGACCGGGTCGACAGAATGCAGTAGCTGACGCATTATCCTGACGAACAGATGTAGCCGAGCTGAATGCTATCACGGGGCCAGCTTGGACTATTTGGGAAGAAATCAGGAAGGCGCAAGTAGAGGACACCTATTGCCAAGAGCTGCGCCAATCGATAGAAGCAGGTAAGACAACTGCTATCAATTACGAGTTGCATAATGGTCTACTTCTACACTGAGGTCAAGTCTACGTTCCCGACAGTGGGCAGTTACGCGAGCAGATCATGCAGCACTTCCATGACTTTAAAATTGGAGGCCATTCGGGTATTTACCGCACGTGGATGCGAATATCCAACACTTTCTTCTGGCCCGGACAACAGAATGTCGTCCGAGATTACATAGCACGGTGCGATGACTGCCAGCGCACTAAGTCTGACTCACGACGACCGAGCGGGCTGTTGCAACCTCTACCGGTACCCGAGGCGATCTGGGAAGACATTACTATGGATTTCATCGATGGACTATCGAATTCTAATGGATTTGACGGTGTTATGGTTGTGGTGGATCGTCTTACGAAGTATGCTCACTTCATACCCATTACCCATCCTTACACCGCGAAGTCAATCGCCAGGTTATTTGTGGAGTACGTAATGAAACTGCATGGAGCACCTCGATTCATCATCTCTGATCGAGACAGGATTTTTATGAGCAGCTTTTGGTCCGAATTCTTCAAATGGCAAGGGACTAAGTTTTCTATGAGCTCAGCATACCACCCACAGACGGACGGACAAACGGAGGTAACCAACCGAACCCTTGAGCAGTATTTAAGATGCTACGTCCACCAATTCCCGAAGCGGTGGGAAAACTTTTTGCCTTGGGCTGAGTACTGGTACAACACCACTTAGCACGAGTCGACCAAGATGATGCCATTTGAGTTGGTATACGGGCGAAAACCCCCAATACTGACAAATTATTCGGAGGGGAGTACAGTCAATGACGAGGTTGGTCGAGAACTGGAGGAACGAGATCTAATGTTGCGAGAATTGAAGAAAAATCTCGAAGGCTCAATCAATCGAACCAAAGCCTTCGCTGATGGGAAAAGGCGTGAGGAAAATTTTGCACCAGGTGAATATGTCTACCTAAAACTACGACCATTCAGACAGCGCACAACAGCACAAAGAGCCGCCACTAAATTAGGCGTTCGCTATTACGGGCCTTATCAGATTCTGAAGCGCATTGGTCAGGTAGCATATCGCCTAGAGTTACCGGAATGTTCGCAAATTCACCCAATTATCCATGTCTCACAACTCAAGAGAAGTTTGGGAGAAGCACAGAAGTATTGTGAAGAGTTACTGGCAACTGCAACCGATGGTAGGGTCATAGTACGACCAAAACGAGCGATTGAGTACCGTAAGGTAAAGAGAGCAGGGCGCTATCGTTGGGAAGTACTAGTTGACTGGGAAGAGTTGCCATCCGAGGAAGCCACGTGGGAGGATCTTGAAGAGATACGCGATCAGTTCCCGAATTTCATCCTTGAGGACAAGGAATCACTTGAAGGGGACGGGAATGATGCGGAAGTGGCTAGGCAGCTCAAGAACGCCGCGAGTCGAGCTTACCATGCACGCAAGAGGCAAGCACGGGCGACGGCATAAGTGCGCGCACTAGAGTGTAGTGCGCGCGAAGCGGGCGAAGATAGGCCGCACGCGGATGTGCGGGCGGTGTGCGCGGCTGGCATGCGTGGCAGACAGGACGCGCATAGCACAAGAATGAAGGGCGCGCACGCGGAGAGCTCGGGCGTGGAGAAGGCACGTGCAGTGGACGAGGCCGCATGCCTCGAGGCATGCAGAAAGACGGGGCAGCACGCGCGCGGAGAAGCAGCCGGGAGCAAAGGCGTGCACAACACGGCCGATGGGGAAGGACGCGCGGGGCGCGATGCGGCAGTCCTCGAGGAGTGCGGACTGACGGGTGACCACGCGCGTAAAGGCGGCGCAGGCAGCGATGGCGTGTGCCGCACGTTGGGCGCCGCTGCACGCGCGCGTTGAGACGGCGCGCCCTAGTGCCGCAAGGACTAGGCGACGCGGGCGGTTGGGCGTAGGGCGGTCGCGTGAAAGGGGCCGAAGAGAGAGAGTTTGAGTGGAGTGCAAGCCAAGTTGTTTCCATCCTACATTATGAGATCTAGATTGTTTAGGATACTTAATATTTTTTTGCTTTATTTGATCCCTAGGTAGATTAGGCTTAGATATAATTTTGTGCCTATAAAAAGGCCCTTACCCCATGTTATTTTCAATCATTCAAGACATCAATAGAAATCTAGAACTTTGTTCTTCCAACTTTGCTTTATTCTTTTCACCAGAATACTATTGCAATTTTCTTCGTTCCAAGAGGTGCTGTTGTGGCTCGAAGAACACTATCGACGATTCAAGGCGCGGGTTAGCGGCTTATGGGCAGTCGAAATACACGATCCTCATCACTATTCCTTGGCGCGAGGCATCGCACACCTCGTCCGTCTTGCACGCGCTGGCCACCACCTCCGCTACTCCTAGTCCCGCGCGGCTTGGGTCGTCCGCTCCCCAATCGCGCGCCATCGCGCGCGCCTTACTGCCCCCGAACTCCTCGTGCGCGTGCGTGCAGTCGCCCATCACTCCTACTCCTACTCGGCCTAGGGCGTCACCCGCGTCGTCTTTACTTGCGCGCCCAACGCCCTCCGCGTCTTTGCTGCCCGTCGTCCGCGCGTCCCAGCCACCCCCACGGTTGCTGCCCACGCTCGATGCCCCCGCACCCTTCTCGCGCTCGCCTGCCCGCTCGCGCGTATCATCGACATCCATGTCCCAGTCGCCTACCGCGCTCCCGCGTACACCCGCGGTTCCACGCGTATCGCCGACCCCCACAGCTTGCCTACCTCCTGCGCACGATCGCGCGTCACTTGCTTCCAACATCTCGGTGCTGCTTCTCTGTTCAATGCCTCGACCCTTCGACCTCTTGCGCGCATCATCACGATGCGCGCCATACGCCCGATAGCCGGTCCTCATCGATCCCTTTGTCGCCCGACTCCATTGGTTCTCCCGATGGCCATGGGTCCCAACCATCCAACCCAAAGCAGTCACCTGCACACCATATCCAGCCATCTTCCGTTCCTAGCCTTCCCATTCTTCGAAACTCTGAATGCCATGCCCGTTTCTTCCTAGTGCATGGCCCACAACATTGGCTCGCCTTTGGCGCCTTTGTTTTGCGTCGTCTTTTGGCGCAGCGCTTTTTAACCTTCAACTTAGCCCGTGGACCACATCCGTTCGGCCAGTCTCTCTTGCATGACGGTCGATATATCGGGCTTGATGGCTCTTCCAACATGTTCTCCAACCAAACGTCGATACCATCGCCACCCTCCTCGTCGGACTCGCCTTTGTTGATGACCACTTCCGTATCACACAGGCGCACTGGGGCGCGGCACAGCGGACAGCGCGCGTGATGACGGATCGATCTTTTGTCTATACTAGGTTGCGAATAAACGACGCACTGCGGCCTTCGTTTATCCCCGATAGATGTATCTAGCAGACGCACTTAGGGCCTTCTTCTAGATACCGTGACTTCAAGACGCACTATTGGCCTTCTCTCCGACACTGCATGTAAAGACGCACTAATGGCCTTCTTTATCACACGTTAAGAACATAAAGTTCCCCCTCAAGATTGGCTCACCAATTCAATACTTTATTCAACATGTAAAATATGATGAGGTACATGGGGTATTTATAGATACCAACTATCTCTAGATCTAATCTTACTAGGAAACTAAATAAATAATTAAATATTAAATCCTAAGGCTAGTAAATATCCTACTACCATAAATTCCTAAATCTAGTAGATCTCCTACTATCTTGACTTGTTATCCAATTCCTTGCCTTGCACTCCACACCATTCTAGAAGCTCCTTGCGTCCAACCCTTCACCGCCTCACACGCCTCGCGTGCGCTGACTTGCACGTCGCCTACTCCTAGTGCTGCTAGGCGTCGCGCGCCTTGCCTTGTACGCGCGCGCACTGTCCGCTCGCCTAGTCCTTCGATGACTAGGTCTCGCGCGCCTGCTGCGTCACTCCTATTCCTTGTAGGATTATGCTTTGAGCTCATATCCACCATTCCTATTCCTACTAGAAATAGGCTCTCGGTTACGTTTCCTGATCTTCCTAGGATTACTCCCGTCACCGATCTTTCACGCGCGTTCCGGCACTCAACTGCTATTCCTATTCCTGCGAGGATTAGTATTCGCGCCTTGCCTATTCCTACGAGGATTAGGCTTGCCTGCTTGTTCTCGCATTGTGCCTCTCACGTGTCGCCATGCGCCCCGTACTCGTCGTCCAGCACTCCTATGCCTACGCGGTATAGGCCATCGCCCGCGTCGCACTCGTGCGCCCATGTGCACGCCAACGCGTTCGCCCAACTGCCACCGAACTCCTCATGCGCGTGCGTGCAGTCGACCATCACTCCTACTCCTCCGAGGCGTAGGCCTCGTCCGCTTCCCTTGCACACATTACTCCTCGCGCATCCCTGCAGGACGCCGACTTCTTCGCGGATTAGGACGCCCGCGCTTCCCGTGCACTCGCGCGCTATCTCGCGCTCGTCTCCACTTCCGTCCATCCCGCGCGCGTCCCAGCCACCTGCGCCAGTCCCGTGCACGCCAGCAGCTCCCATCTCGCCCGTGTGCCGATTGTCGATCCCCATGGGCTGCTCGTCTAGCGCTCGCGTATCATCTTGTTCCGTCCATCCTCGCGCATCACAGGCCGATGCGCGCCACTCGCTCATTAGCCGGTCACCGCCGACCTTCTTGTCACAGGGGTACGGGACCCACTTTCTGTATCATTCCCTTCCTCTTCGAGACTTTCCTTGTCCTCAAGGATCTATCCACGACCATCCACCCATCGGGCATTCTTTCTTCGATCATGCGCACATCCCACTCATGATCCTCGTCGACTTCGATCGCCTCTTCATCCTCGGTTACCTCCAATTCTTTGACCTCGACCTCGATGTGTTGTGCGCGCCGTTCCTGTGCGCACGTTTTGCACCAAACACCCGATCCCACCATCGCGTACTCGGTGTCCATGTCCTTTGGCTCTTCACACCGTTCTTCGACCAACACGTGAGGGTTGCTTGAGGACCTTACGTCGATCGCGACCCTCTCCTCCTTTCGCTTGGCCTCGGTTTGTTGCTTTTCCTCCATGATTTTGAGTTGTCGTTCATACTCCTCCTTTTGCTCGTACATCTCCTCCAAATAATTTTGCTCCCATGGGGTTAATTTCCTCTCCAATCCTTCCAAATATTCAAGATCCTCTTGATCCCACTCTTCTAATGGCTCAAACATCATGATTTTTTTTTTTTGACTCTAAATAACGAAAAATAATAGGGGAAAAATTCGAAAATTCGAACCCCCAAACAAGACTCAAAATTCGAAACAAAAAAGAAATTCGGCCCCTCAACAAAAGGTAATAACCGAAAAAAAAATCAAACAAAGGACTAACAAGATGACACTTTTTTTTTAATGAAAAATCGAATAAAAATTCGAAATTTCGACACAAAAAAAAGAAGAGAAATTCGGTCCCTCACCAAAAGCCAAACCGAAAAAAAATAAAAAGATAAGATAGACAAAATATCGATCAGCACCTCTCAATGAAAGCACCAATGATGACGGATCGATCTTTTGTCTATACTGGGTTGCGAATAAACGACGCACTGCGGCCTTCGTTTATCCCCGATAGATGTATCTAGCAGACGCACTCAGGGCCTTCTTCTAGATACCGTGACTTCAAGATGCACTATTGGCCTTCTCTCCGACACTGCATGTAAAAACGCACTAATGGCCTTCTTTATCACACGTTAAGAACATAAAGTTCCCCCTCAAGATTGGCTCACCAATTCAATACTTCATTCAACATGTAAAATATGATGAGGTACATGGGGTATTTATAGATACCAACTATCTCTAGATCTAATCTTACTAGGAAACTAAATAAATAATTAAATATTAAATACTAAGGCTAGTAAATATCCTACTACCATAAATTCCTAAATCTAGTAGATCTCCTACTATCTTGACTTGCTATCCAATTCCTTGCCTTGCACTCCACACCATTCTAGAAGCTCCTTGCGTCCAACCCTTCACCGCCTCACACGCCTCGCGTGCGCCGACTTGCACGTCGCCTACTCCTAGTGCTACTAGGCATCGCGCTCCTTGCCTTGTACGCGCGCGCACCGTCCGCTCGCCTAGTCCTTCGATGACTAGGTCTCGCGCGCCTGCTGCGTCACTCCTATTCCTTGTAGGATTATGCTTTGAGCTCATATCCACCATTCCTATTCCTACTAGGAATAGGCTCTCGGTTACGTTTCCTGATCTTCCGAGGATTACTCCCATCACCGATCTTTCACGCGCGTTCCGGCACTCAACTGCTATTCCTATTCCTGCGAGGATTAGTATTCGCGCCTTGCCTATTCCTACGAGGATTAGGCTTGCCTGCTTGTTCTCGCATTGTGCCTCGCACGTGTCGCCATACGCCCCGTACTCGTCGTCCAGCACTCCTATGCCTACGCGGTATAGGCCATCGCCCGCGTCGCACTCGTGCGCCCATGTGCACGCCAACGCGTTCGCCCAACTGCCGCCGAACTCCTCATGCGCGTGCGTGCAGTCGACCGTCACTCCTACTCCTCCGAGGCGTAGGCCTTGTCCGCTTCCCTTGCACACATTACTCCTCGCGCATCCCTGCAGGACACAGACTTCTTCGCGGATTAGGACGCCCGCGCTTCCCGTGCACTCGCGCGCTATCTCACGCTCGTCTCCACTTCCGTCCATCCCGCGCGCGTCCCAGCCACCTGCGCCAGTCCCGTGCACGCCAGCAGCTCCCATCTCGCCCGTGTGCCGATTGTCGATCCCCGTGGGCTGCTCGTCTGGCGCTTGGACGTGATGCACGAGCGCACAAAACGGTTAATGAGGGTCGCGCATGGAGGTGCACGAGGGCACGCAAGAAGATGGTCACGAGGCTAGCAACGCTCACACGCAAGAAAGAGTGCATTCAAGAAGGGCGCAAACACGCGCATTGGCGTAGACGAGCACGGATGAGGCCACGACTCAAAAGGACGTGCCATCGATGGTTTCGGGATGCTTATCGAAGAAGTGAAACCTGGTGGGGGTGGCTAAAGTACCAGATGGCCCGAAGGATTGGAAAGCATGCTAATCGGGTGCCCAACGGGCACTATGCACGCACATGGGCGCGCAGCACGCGCGCAGGTGGCCAGTGGTGCACGGGGCCACGCGCGGACGGATGCACGCGCAGGCAGGCCGCGGGTAGTTCGGGCGCGCGTGATGACGGATCGTGTTGTTATCTATACGGGTTGTGAATAAACGTCGCACTCAGGGCCTTCGTTTATCCACGATAGGTGTATCTAACAGACGCACTACGGCCTTCTCCTAGATACCGTGACTTCAAGACGCTCTAATGGCCTTCTCTCCAACACTGTATGTAAACACGCACTAACGGCCTTGTTTAAACACACGTTAAGAACATCAGTTCCCCCTCAAGGTTGGCTCACCAATTCAATGCTCAATTCAACATGTAAAATATGATGAGGTACATGGGGTATTTATAGGTGCATAAATTAAATCTAAGCCTAAATAAACTAGATCTCCTAAATCTTGCAATAATATAAATCCTAACAATAGAAAGCAATAAAATCCTATTACTACCAAATAACTAATGCTTGGCTTGCACACCAAGCAAATCTAGAATCTCCTAGTCGCCGCCCCAACTTATTCGATCGCCTCACATGCGCGCGCCATCAGGCTTTCCTAATTCTCGGCGCGCGTGGTATCGCGCACCCCGTGTGCCCCATACGCGCACGCCGCCTCTCCAGCCCTCTCGCCTAGTCCTTCGGAAACTAGGACTTGCACGCGCCCCTCACACGCGCACACTGTTGCGCGCGCTTTGTTTGTGCCGATCATCTCGCGCGCGTACTCGTCATCGCCCAGCATTCCTACGCCCCCGCGAATTGGGTCATCCGCGCTTGTCTCGCACTTGCGCGCTATCGTGCGCCCATCACCGCTGCCGCCTACATCCTGCGCGTCCCTGCCACCAGCGCGAGTGCCGCGCACGTCTCTCATGTCCGTGTCGCTCGCGCCGTCGTCCCATGCCTCGCGCATCGCCTCCAGCGCCCCGGCGTCCCGATCCTCTACCGCGCGCCCCTGTGCACCCGCTGCACTGCTCGTCCTAGCCGCCCCCGTGGCCTGATCACCTATCACGCACCCGCATACGCCCGCTGCCATCCGCGTGCCGCCAACCTCTGTCGCCGATCCTTTCGATGCGCCCCATCGTGCATTGCTCGCGTCTAGCTTCTCGACGTCACTCACCCGTGCACCAATTCGACCCTTCGATCCATTACGCGCATCAAGGTACGATGCGCGTTCTTTGCTCGTGCTCGCACCCTTGTCGCCGACTGACTCCAAGTGCTCGCCCGATCCCTCATGTTCTCCCGACGGCCATGGATCCCATCCATCCAACCCAATACAATCACTAGCTCTCCAAATCCAACCATCCTCCATTCTACTCTTACCTCCCCTTCGAGCCACCATCTTGCGAACTCGCCTTTTCCTCGCACAAGGCTTGCACCAACATTGGCTTGCTTTTCTGGCCTTTGCTTTGCGTCGCCTCTTGGTCGTCCGTTTCCTTACCTTCGATTCCATCTTTGGGCCACAACTTTTTGGCCAATATCGTACACATGATGGCCGGTGAATAGGACTAGATGGCTCCTCTAACATATTTTCTAGCCAAATATCGAGTCCATCGCCACCCTCATCCTCCGACTCGCCTGGGTTGATGACCACTTCCGTATCATTCCCCTCCTCTTCGCGACTTTCCTTGTCCTCAAGGATCAGAAAATTTAGCTCCCCTTCATCCTCATGATCATGAGCATCGATCACCATCGCTTCTCGGGCTTCCATGAGTTGACGCTCGTACTCTTCAATATTCCTTCGTTCATGAAGCTCATCAAGATATGTTGCTTCCCATGGTGTGAGCTCTCTTTCCAAACCTTCCAACATCTCAAGATCTTCCCAATCTAACTCATCCAATTGTGGGTAAGACATTTTTTTTTTCTTTTTTTTTTTGACTCTAAAAATTCTAAAAAATTCGAACCCAAAAATAAAAAATAAAACAAAGAGAAATCGGCCCCTCAAAAGGTAATAACCAAACAAAAATCAAACAAGGACTAACAAGATGACACTTTCTTTTCTTTTTTTAAGACACGAAAAATAATTGAAAAATTCGAATAGAAAATTCGAAAATTTTCAAACAAAAAGAACAAAAATTCGGCCCCCTCAGCAAAAGGCAAAACCGAAAAAAGAAAAAAGATAGATAGATAATCACACGATCAGCACCTCTCAACGAGAGAAGCAATGATGACGGATCGTGTTTTTATTTGTTTTCGGGTTGTGAATAAACGGCACACTCAGGGCCTTCGTTTATCCACAATAGGTGTATCTAACAGATGCACTACGGCCTTCTCCTAGATACCGTGACTTCAAGACGCTCTAATGGCCTTCTCTCCGACACTGTATGTGAACACGCACTAACGGCCTTGTTTAAACACACGTTAAGAACATCAGTTCCCCCTCAAGATTGGATCACCAATTCAATACTCAATTCAACATGTAAAATATGATGAGGTACATGGGGTATTTATAGGTGCATAAATTAAATCTAAGCCTAAATAAACTAGATCTCCTAAATCTTGCAATAATAGAAATCCTAACACTAGAAAGCAATAAAATCCTATTACTACCAAATAACTAATGCTTGGCTTGCACACCAAGCAAATCTAGAATCTCCTAGTCGCCGCCCCAACTTATTCGACTGCCTCACATGCGCGCGCCATCGGGCTTTCCTAATTCTCGGCGCGCGCAGTATCGCGCGCCCCGTGTGCCCCGTACGCGCACGCCGCCTCTCCAGCCCTCTCGCCTAGTCCTTCGGAAACTAGGACTCGCGCGCGCCCCTCACACGTGCACACTGTTGCGCGCGCTTCGTTTGTGCCGATCATCTCGCGCGCGTACTCGTCATCGCCCAGCATTCCTACGCCCGCGCGGATTGGGTCATCTGCGCTTGTCCTGCACTTGCGTGCTATCGCACGCCCATCACTGCTGCCGCCTACATCCTGCGCGTCCCTGCCACCCGCGCGAGTGCCGCGCACGTCTCTCATGTCCGTGCCGCTCGCGCCGTCGTCCCATGCCTCGCGCGTCGCCTCCAGCGCCCCGGCGTCCCGATACTCTACCGCGCGCCCCCGTGCACCCGCTGCACTGCGCGTCCCATCCACCCCCGTGGCCTGATCACCTATCACGCACCCGCGTACGCCCGCTGCCATCCGCGTGCCGCCAACCTCTATCGCCGATTCTTCCGATGCGCCCCATCGTGCGTTGCTCGCGTCTAGCTTCTCGACGTCACTCACCCGTGCACCAATTCGACCCTTCGATCCATTACGCGCATCAAGGTACGATGCACGTTCTTTGCTCGTGCTCGCACCCTTGTCGACGACTGACTCCAAGTGCTCTCCCGATCCCTCAAGCTCTCCCGACGGCCATGGATCCCATCCATCCAACCCAATACAATCACCAGCTCTCCAAATCCAACCATCCTCCATTCTACTCTTACCTCCCCTTCGAGCCACTATCTTGCGAACTCGCCTTTTCCTCGCACAAGGCTTGCACCAACATTGACTTGCTTTTCGAGCCTTTACTTTGTGTCGCCTCTTGGCCGTCCATTTCCTTACCTTCGATTCCATCTTTGGACCATAACTTTTTGGCCAATCTCGTACACATGATGGCCGGTGAATAGGACTAGATGGCTCCTCCAACATATTTTCTAGCCAAATATCGAGTCCATCGCCACCCTCATCCTCCAACTCGCCTGGGTTGATGGAC
>CACSLK010002554.1:7102204-7127919 GCA_902706635.1 Striga hermonthica
TATATATCTTCAAGACGAGTCCTCGAAGCAACAAAAGAAAGCAAGAGAAGAAAGCCATGGCCAACAAGGAGATGAAGGAAAAGATCGATAATCTCGACGTTCAAGACCAAAGTATGAGCATGGCTATGTATACCCTAGGCGAGGGTCTCAATACCACCAAGACGTCCGTTCTCGATTTGATGGAGATCATGAACCACCGTTTCGATGAGATTGCACGAAACATGTTGGCGCGCCAATCACCACCCCGGCGGCCCAATCGCGAGCGGCCCGAGCATGAGGGACGCCGCGAGAGCGAGCATGATGATGACCACGTGCGGCGGTGCGAGGATCGAGAGATCGAACGACGCCACGACCGCGAGCGGCTCGAGGAGGAGGAACGGCAACATGATGAGCGCTAGCAAGAGGAGAACTTCGATCGGCGATCTCAAGCATCCGACTACCATGACCGACCGAGGCCCGTCAAGCCCAAGTTCATGTTGTCCACGTTCAACGGCAACGATCCCGAGGCTTGTCTCAACCGAGCTGTTCAATACTTTGATCTCCACGAGACCAAAGGACATGCTCGAGTAAGGTACGCTGCTTATTATCTTGATGGTAAAGCCAACGTGTGGTGGCAATGGCTTACTAGCGTATACCGGAGCCGACAACGAGTTATCCGATGGAACGATTTCGAGAGAGAGTTACTCACACGTTTCGGAACGTCCGACTACCACAACTGTGACGAGGCGCTAACACGCATAAGGCAGACAAGCAGTCTACACGATTACTTGTAGGAATTCGAGCGATTGTCATGTCCCGTGCGAGGATGGCCCGAGACTGCCTTAGTGGGAGCATTCATAGGAGGGCTGAAGTATGATCTAGCCATGGAGTTTCGCCTAGAGCGACCAGAATCAATGCATGCGGCTTTGGAAGTGGCCCGACACCGAGAAGATTATCTTGTGGCAACTCAAAGGGGACGGGCGGACGCACGCTACCCCGAGATGCGACGCGCACAACCGGATGCAAGCAATATGGTTCCGAGCGGCCGACCGCCTGATAGCTCTCGACCGACCAATAGCACGCGACCACCGGGACCGGAAGTCAAGCACTTGTTGCTCGAGGAGATAAGGCGCTGGCGTGAGAAGGGGCTTTGCTACAAGTGTGAAGAAAAACACTGGGCCACCGATGCAAGCAAGCCTTTGTGATAGAAGTCGTTGACTTCGACGAAGAAGAACCCGTGATCGATGGGCACAAAGAGAACGAGATAGAGGTCGCGGTGCTCGAGGAAGATGCCAAGATCTCAATGCATGCGATGGCTGGTACCCGAGGACCAAGGACGATGCAGCTATCGGCGTTGGTCAAGGACCGTCGTGTAGTTGTGCTCGTAGACAACGAAATCTCAGAAACTGAAGTTGCTAACAACGAAGATAGAGCCATTCGAGGTTCGAGTAGCCAATGGTGAATGGCTAAGATGCAACGAGTATTATCGCGGGGTGTCGATCAAATTTCAAGGAGTCACCATCAAAGCCGATCTCTATGTGCTACCCTTGGTTAGACCCGACGTTGTGCTAGGAGTGCAGTGGCTCGAGGGATTAGGCAAAGTAACCACCAACTACCGGACGGGAGTCATGAAGTTCGACTCAGGGGAGCACCAGGTCACGTTATGGGCCAGCAAAGACGGCAGAACCAAGGATGTTAGTCTCAAGAGTATTGAGCGGGTTTGGCATGGGGCGGTCAGATTTTTACCGTCGAGGAAGCAGGCGCATACGCGAGCATCGTCGACCAAGTCTCGATGGATTATGATGGCCCACCTATCTTCGACGTGTAACCCGAGTGTAATACCCCATATTTTAGTAAGTCAGTAAAAATTATTTACCGTAGTAAAAGTTATTTACCACAGTAAAAAGTTTTAAGGTAAATCAGTAAGAGTAATTAATTGAGTATAGATAATAAGTAAAGTATTTCAAGATTAAGTTAAAATTCATAATCGAGAACAGTAGATATTATAATAAAATCTTCGGTTTTCAATCGTAAATGGAATTTAAGTCCGATTTGATTACGAAAATTTTATTATTGATATCTAAATTTTAAACATAAAAGTTTAGTTATTATGGATTTTTTTAAAGATTAATAATAGCATAATTCTAATTAATTGTGAATTTTCACAATTTTTGCTATTATTAGAAAAATAAAATTGTTTATGTTATTTTTAAGCATGTTTATCCTCATTAAATCATTTGTAAATGATTTATATATTATGAGAGATATTAATATAAGTTAAAAATAATTTTTTAAAATTATTTTCTGATTTTATTAGAAAATTCGAAATTAAAAATAAAATAAAAATAAATTGTGAAAATTATTTTATTTTGTAGAATCTTCATCATTTGAAGCATCTTAATTTTTATATTAATGATGACTCATTTTTATGTTATTTTATGCAATTGTTGAGCTGAAAAATTTAATAATATAAGTCAACCAAATTAAAAATTAAGAGTGGGGCATTTTTTTTAGCATATTTGTTGTAGAAATTAGTATTTAAATGATATTAAATTGAAATTTGGAGATGCTTGTCCCCTAAAATTTCCTATAAATAGGAACATTCTTCAATGTTAGTATTACACCTAAAAAATTTAGAACTTATGTTATAAGAGAGAAATAGTGAGAATCGAGTATTTAAGAGAGAAACCGAGCAATTTCGAGAAGTGTTTGGAGCAAGTTTCTTTTCTTAAGAGTAGAAGAGGTATGTCTTCAAACTTTAATATCATCAAATATAGCTAAGAATTATAAGTATTTATATGTGTTTTTTATATGTTATCATGTTAGAAATTATAAATTCTATATATATAAATATATATAATAAGATTATAAAGTAAGATTATTTAAAGTTTATGTTGCAGCTGCCTATGTTTGTTCGTTTTTGACCAAGCTATTAAATTCTAAAAATTATGAAATTTTTTATATGAGATCATCATTATGTTAAGGGTATTACTGGAAATGTTTAGATTAATTGAAGTTAAAATGAATTTTATAAAAAATCATTGATTAAGGTGCTGTCCAATGAAAAATCTGTGTAGTAATGATGACTTGTGATATGAAATTACCCTATCTATTGATATTATTTTGAGTTGAAAATTTTATGGTCAATTCATATATTAGTTAAGATCTTCCAGTTTAAATTTTATATTTATTGGTGTTGTTTAGCATGCTATAGAAAATAATGAACATAAGTGAGTAAATCTCGAATTTCAACATGAGAAGCATTATTTGGAAATTCATATCTTACTTTATGGTTATTATTTTTATGAGAAAATTTACAGGATATTTCTTGATTTAGTTGGACTTATGATTTAAAGTTTTAGAATTTTTAGATTATTGAAGCATGAGAAATAGATTTTTTTTCAAAGACAAGTAGGATAGTAAATTGAATATTTTGTTATATTTTAAACTTTGAAATAATATATCTAAATATATGAGTATTATTTTAAAGTGAAATTTTTATGGTAACTTTATACATATGTTGAGAATACATATGTTAAAGTTAAACTTAAAATGAGTTGAATGGAGTAATTACTAAAATTATAGATAAAGCATGTTAATATGAATTTAGTATGAAATTTCTCATTATAATAATTAATGTGAAATTTTGAAGAGCATGTGTTAGATATTTTCACTTGCAAGTTTATAAATTGTTATTTATAAAGCATGATTTATATAAATTTTTGGCATCAAATGATGATTTATTAAGAGTTTGAGTTATTAAAAGTATTATGATTATTTGAGCTATAGCATTTTGGCTAGATTCGGATATGTTAAAAGTTATCATTTAAAGTTAAGAATCTCAATATCTTATTGAGTATGCGAGCATAGTACTTAGTATATTTGTTTATATTTTTATGTAGCGTGAGAAGTTTGGCTACCAAGAGCAACACTTACAATTTTTCAATACTTTTCGAGAAGAAAGGTGGGAACCCAGCCTGGGTATTACATTGAGTATAATAGCTATTATCATATTCAAGGTATGTATTTAAGTTATTACTTGGGGTGGAGGACTTAGTCCTTTATTAGACATCCTAAGTACTTGGGGTGGAGGACCTAGTCTTTTATTAGACATCCTAAGTTTAGATTAGTCTCGCTCAGTCAAGACTGAGTTTTGGGGAGGTGACCCCCAAAATGTGATCACGTGAGAACCGACAGTACGGTAGTTGTAACATCCCGCTTATCAGAGTAAATTTTTCGCAATCTTTTTAACTCGGGATGCTACTAAAACTTATTTTCTTTAAAATTTGTTTCCTTAAGCTTGATCTAATAATTGAGTTAGACATAAGTAAAACAAATTCAATATCGAACATGTATGGAAAACTAAACTTGTTTATAATGACAATTCGCAATTCATTTAAATATAAAACTTAAATCTCAAATCACACATGTTCAAATCTTAAAAGAAAAACGTAGCGGAATATCTTACAAGCATGGCATAAAAACCGAAACCTTTATTTAAAAATCCATAATAGCAAATGAATCAAAATCACGACCGATACCACCACAACTTGTCTCACACCTGCGCACCGACCCTGTTTCCTGAAAATGATAATAGTGGGACGTGAGTACTAATCCACTGTACTCCGTAAAAACTCATACTAAAGTAAACAGTAAGAATAATATCAATATCATAATTCTCGGTATGTAACTTGAACTTGAACTTTGCTTTGCAACTACCGTACTGCCGGTTCTCATGTGATCACATTTTGGGGGTCGCCTCCCCAAAACTCAGTCTTGACTGAGCGAGTCTAATCTGAACTTAGGATGTCTAATAAAGGACTAGGTCCTCCACCCCAAGTACTTAGGATGTCTAATAAAGGACTAAGTCCTCCACCCCAAGTAATAACTTAAATACATACCATGATAATAGCTATTATACTCAATGTAATACCCAGGCTGGGTTCCCACCTTTCTTCTCGAAAAGTATTAAAAAATTGTAAGTGTTGCTCTTGGTAACCGAACTTCTCACGCTACATAAAAATATAAACAAATATACTAAGTACTATTCTTGAATACTCAATAAGATATTGAGATTCTTACCTTTAACTGATAACTTTTAACTTATCCGAATCTAGCCAAAATGCTATAGCTCAAATAATCATAATACTTTTAATAACTCAAACTCTTAATAAATCATCATTTGATGCCAAAACTTTATATAAATCATGCTTTCTAAATAACATTTTATAAACTTGATAGTGAAAATATCTAACACATGCTCTTCAAAATTTCACATTAATTATTATAATGAGAAATTTCATACTAAACTCATATTAACATGCTTTATCTATAATTTTAGTAATTACTCCATTCAACTCATTTTAAGTTTAACTTTAACATATGCATTCTCAACATATATATAAAGTTACCATAAAAATTTCACTTTAAAATAATACTCATATATTTAGATATATTATTTCAAAGTTGAAAATATAACAAAATATTCAATTTACTATCATACTTGTCTTTGAAAAAAAATCTATTTCTCATGCTTCAATTATCTAAAAATTCTAAACCTTTAAATCATAAGTCTCAACTAAATCAAGAAATATCCTGTAAATTTTCTCATAAAAATAATAACCATAAAGTAAGATATGAATTTCCAAATAATGCTTCTCTTGTTGAAATTCGAGATTTACTCACTTATGTTCATTATTTTCTATAGCATGCTAAACAACTCCAATAAATATAAAATTTAATCTGGAAGATCTTAACTAATATATGAATTGACCATAAGGTTTTCAACTCAAAATAATATCAATAGATAGGGTAATTTCATATCACAATTCATCATTACTACACAGATTTTTCACTGGACAGCACCTTAATCAATGATTTTTATAAAATTCATTTTAACTTCAATTAATCTAAAAATTTCCAATAATACCCTTAACATAATGATGATCTCATATAAAATTTTCATAATTTTTAAAATTTAATAGCTTGGTCAAAAACGAACAAACATAGGCAGCTGCAACATAAACTTTAAATAATCTTACTTTATAATCTTATTATATATATTTATATATATAAAATTTATAATTTCTAACATGATAACATATCAAAAACACATATAAATACTTATAATTCTTAGCTATACTTGATGATATTAAAGTTTGAAGACATACCTCTTCTACTCTTAAGAAAAGAAACTTGCTCCAAACACTTCTCGAAATTGCTCGGTTTCTCTCTTAAATACTCGATTCTCACTATTTCTCTCTTATAACATAAATTCTGAATTTTTGAGGTGTAATACTAACATTGAAGAATGCTCCTATTTATAGAAAAATTTTGGGCAACAAGCATCTCCACATTTTAATTTAATATCATTTAAATACTAATTTCTACAACAAATCTGCTAAAAAAATGCCCCACTCTTAATTTTAGTTTAGTTGACTAATATTATTAAATTTTTCAGCTCAACAATTGCATAAAATAACATAAAAATGAGTCATCATTAATATAAAAATTAAGATGCTTCAAATGATGAAGATTCTACAAAATAAAATAATTTCCACAATTTATTTTTATTTTTATTTTTAATTTCGAATTTTCTAATAAAATCAGAAAATAATTTTCAAAAATTATTTTTAACTTATATTAATATCTCTCATAATATATAAATAATTTACAAATGATTTAATGAGGAAAAACATGCTTAAAAAATAACATAAACACTTTTATTTTTCTAATAATAGCATAAATTGTGAAAATTCACAATTAATTAAAATTATGCTATTCTTAATCTTTAAAAAAAATCCATAATAACTATACTTTTATGTTTAAAAAATTTAGATATCAATAATAAAATTTTCGGAATCAAATCGGACTTAAATTCCATTTACGATTGAAAACCGAAGATTTTATTATAATCTCTATTGTTCTCGATTATGAATTTTAACTTAATCTTGAAATACTTTACTTATTATCTATACTCAATTACTTACTCTTACTGATTTACCTTATAACTTTTTACTGTGGTAAATAATTTTTACTACGGTAAATAAATTTTACTGCGGTAAATAAATTTTTACTGCGGTAAATAATTTTTACTGACTTACTAAAATATGGGGTGTTACAATCTACCCTCCTAAAAACTATTTCCGTCCTCGGAAATACTGAAACTGAAATACATACTGAGTATATATATCAGAACTCAAAATTCGGAAAATGTGCTCTAATATCAGCTTCTTGCTCCCTAGTGGCATTTGACTCTCCGTGGAAATTCCATCTGATACGAACAAGGGGAATATCTCGCTTCCTGAGCCTCTGAACCTTTCGGTCCAAAACTGCTATAGGCTGCTCCTCGTAGGTCAAATCTGGCTGAATCTCAATCTCATTGTGCTGAAGCACATGATCTGGATCGCACACGTAAGGACATAACATAGATACATGAAATACATTATGCACACTAGCCAACTCTGGAGGTAAAGCTAAACGATAAGATACCTCTCCAATCCGTTCTAGAACTTCGAACGGACCTATATAACGAGGATGCAACTTACCTTTCTTCCCGAAACGAACGACACCTCGCATTGGTCGAACTTTTAGAAAGACTTTATCTCCAACTTCAAAATTCATCTCTCGCCGATGATTATCTGCTGAAGACTTCGGTCGACATTGAGAAGTCTTGAGCCTTTCCCGAATCCAGGCTACTTGCTCAATAGTTTCCGCGATCATCTTTGGACCAAGTACTAGCTTCTCTCCAACATCTTCCAAATAAAGGGGCGAACGACACTTGCGGCCGTAAAGTGCTTCATAGGGAGCCATCTGGATTGATGAATGGTTGCTGTTGTTGTAGGCAAACTCCACTAACGGCAACCATTTCTCCCATTTGGCACCTCTATCCAGAATGCAAGCTCTGAGCATATCTTCAAGCGTCTGGATCGTCCTTTCGGACTGGCCATCTGTCTTCGGCTGATAAGCTGAACTGAAACTTAACTTTGTGCCCATCGCTTCATGCAAACTGCTCCAGAACCTGCTGGTGAACCTGGGATCACGATCAGATATTATTGTAACAGGCACCCCGTGGAGTCGAATAATTCCACGGGTATAAATTTCAGCTAACTTATCCCTTGACATGGTCATTGCTACAGGAATAAACCGGGCAACTTTCGTCAACCTGTCTACTACTACCCAAATCGCATCATGCTGTTCTGACAACTTAGGTAGCCCTGTAACAAAGTCCATAGTCACTTCTTCCCACTTCCACTTAGGAATCTCCAATGGCTTCAACAAGCCTAATGGACTTCGGTGCTCGGCCTTAACTTGCTGACAGACCAAACACTTCCTCACAAAGTCTGCCACACTTCTCTTCATTCCTTACCACCAAAACGACCTTTTCAAGTCATGATACATTTTGGTGCTTCCAGGATGAGCTAAATATGGCGCACTAAGTGCTTCGGTCAAGATCTCCTTTCGCAAGGCCTCGACTTTTGGAACAACGATTCTTCCTCTGAACTCTAAATCTCGATTTGCGCCTTGGCAAAATCCCTCTACTCCTTCAACTCGAACTTTCTCTTCTAACTTTCGAACAAATTGATCGGAAGATTTCTCCTGCCTGATCCTGTCTCTCAGCGTAGGCTGAACCTGTATCGAGTTAATGCTTCCCAAGATCTCATTAGGAAGCGCTTTGACACCTTCAATCTTCATCCGAGCAAACTCTTGAATGAGTTGGTTCTGTCGAGTGATACAACAGGCCAACTCACCCTTCACCTGACGGCTTAGGGCATCTGCTACGACATTGGCTTTACCCGGATGATACTGGATAGTGCAATCATAATCCTTTACAAGCTCCAACCATCTTCGCTAGCGCATGTTGAGTTCCTTCTGCGTAAATATATATTACAAACTCTTGTGATCAGTGAATATTTCGCACTGGCCACCATAGAGATAGTGCCTCCAAATCTTGAGCGCATGCACTACTGCCGCCAACTCCAAATCATGTGTTGGATAGTTCTGCTCATGTGGTTTTAATTGCCTTGAAGCATAGGCAACCACTTGACCATCTTGCATGAGTACACATCCAAGACCCCTTTTCGAAGCATCACTATCAATGGTGAAACTTCTAGTAGGATCAGGAATAATCAGCACTAGAGTTGATGTGAGCTTCTTCTTAAGCTCTTGGAAACTCTTCTCGCAACGATTGGTCCATTCGAACTTTACAGATTTTCTCGTTAAATTTGTCAAAAGGAGAGCAATCTTTGAAAACCCTTCGATAAATCTACGATAATAACTTGCTAGTCCGAGAAAACTTCAAACTTCTGAGGGATTCTTCAGCACTGACCAGTTCTGAATCGCAGAAATCTTCTCTGGATCCACCTCTACACCTTTCTCAGTGATAATGTGGCCTAAGAATGCCACTTTCTTCAGCCAAAACTCGCACTTTGAGAATTTGGCATACAACTTCTCCTTTCTAAGGGTACTGAGAACAACCCTCAGATGTTGTTCATGCTCGGCTCGACTCTTGGAATAGACCAAAATATCATCGATAAAGACAATGACAAATTGGTCTAAATATTGATGAAAAACACGGTTCATCAAGTCCATGAACACCGCTGGTGCATTACTTACCCCAAACGGCATTACCACGAACTCATATTGACCGTATCTTTTTCGAAACGCAGTTTTAGCTACGTCAGATTTATTAATCTTCAGTTGATGATAGCCTGAGTGTAAATTTATCTTTGAAAATACGCAAGCTCCTCTCAACTGATCGAACAAATCATCTATCCTTGGGAGCGGATATTTATTTTTTATCGTTAACCGGTTTAACTCCCGGTAATCGATACACATCCTCATGGATCCATCCTTCTTCTTGACAAACAAAACAGGTGCTCCCCAAGGTGACACATTTGGTCTGATGAAACCAAGTTTCAACAACTCTTGGATTTGAGTTTTGAGCTCTTGCAATTCCTTCGGTGCCATCTAATACGGCGCCTTCGACACCGGTGCTGCTCTTGGAACAAGGTCGATTGTGAACTCCACCTACCTGCTGGGTGGTCCTCCTGGTAGTTGATCCAGGAACACATCCACAAACTCACGAGCAATAGGAACGTCATGAAGTGTTTGTATTCTCGAAATTCCATCGACCATGCTCACCAAGTAGCCTTGGCAATCCTCCCGTCGGACAATCTTCCTCGCCTTCGCCATAGAAATCACCCGAGGCAACGTTCGCGTCTTCGAGCCATAGAAAGAAATTTGATCACCCTCGGAAAGATAAAGAATTACCTCCCGGTCGCGGCAGTGAATATCGGCACAATAACGAGATAGCCAATCCATACCGAGTATGAGGTCAAAATCCCTCATCTCAATAACATAAGCGTCGACCTCCAAGATTCTCCATCCAATATTGAGATTAAGGCTATCCGCCTTAGAGTTCATCACTATTTTCCTTCCTGAGGCTAAGCTTACCTCAAGAGGGTCAACAGTGTTAATGAGTTGTACTCCTACGGCTTCTATACATCGTTTTGACACAAAAGAATGTGACGCTCCTGTGTCAAATAATGCAAAAATAGGAATATCGTTTAGAATAATCATCCCAGACATAGTACCCGGGTTCTGATCCTTCTGAGTTTGATCCACAGCATACACTTGGGCTTGTTGCCCTGCTCGCCTCTGAGGCTGCCCTTGACGTTGCCCTTGTCTATCTGGGCATTCCTTGAACATATGGCCCGACTTCTTGCAGTGATAACAAATGTTCTGCCCTGCTAGACACTCTCCTAAATGGGAACGTCCACACTTGCCACATACTGGAAACTGTTGTTGCCTCTGCTTGTTATTCTGGTTGTTCTGAGGGCCCTTCCACTTTCTTTTGCCTTTACCCTTTGCCTGTTGGACAGGCATTGGTTGCACGAGTGGAAGTGCTGGAACCTGAGCGATTGGATGCATCTGAACTTGGCCATTGCCCCTCCGAAAACTGGCGTCCACCTCCTGATCCTTGACCAGTATATCAGCATATGTCTGAATACAGTGTCCAGCTACATGATGACGAATGGCTGGCAGTAACCCATCTTGAAATCGCCTAGCCTTCTTTGCCTCTGTATCCACAAGATATGAAACGAAGGATCCTAGCCGAGTGAACTCCCGCTCATATTCATCAACATAGCGGTTTTCCTGGACTACCGCCAGAAATTGACGTTCCATCTCAGCACGGTAATAGGCTGGATAGTACTTCTCTTCTATCATCTCCTTGAACTGGATCCAGGTGAGATTCTCTTTCTCCCCAGGACGCATTCCCCAGAAAGAGTTCCACCATAATCTCGCGTCTCCGGTCATCTAAAGTTGAGCACAGAGAATACGGTGCCTCTCGCTACATTCAATGATCTCAGATTCGAGACCCTGAATCCAGTCTTCGACTAAACGAGGATCTACTTGTCCTGAGAATTTCTCAGAATTGTATAAACGGAATTGAGCAACGACTTCTGCTGTCATTAACTCCCTCCGAGCTTGAGGTGCCATCTAAAATTTTATCGCAAAAGATAAACTTTTAGCACACTCAGAGACTACATGAAAGATATTATAATTATTGAGCATCTAGTCTGATTTCTAAGATTCAGATATTTGATCCTTATTGAGCATAGACTTAGTAATTTGCATATATTAAAACTTCATAAAAAAAAAATTGTAGAAACACTTACCTGGTAGCCGGCGAGGTGTGAGAATGGTATGGTCGGTTATCTTGAAACTTTCTTTTCAAAACATAAACTTTTAGTATACAGAGCCCTAAAACTTTGGCTCTGATACCAACTGTAACACCCCGTTTATCAGAGTAAATTTTTCACAATCTTTTTAACTCGGGATGCTACTAAAACTTATTTTCTTTAAAATTTGTTTCCTTAAGCTTGATCTAACAATTGAGTTAGACATAAGTAAAACAAATTCAATATCGAACATGTATGGAAAACTAAACTTGTTTATAATGACAATTCGCAATTCATTTAAATATAAAACTTAAATCTCAAATCACACATGTTCAAATCTTAAAAGAAAAACGTAGCGGAATATCTTACAAGCATGGCATAAGAACCGAAACCTTTATTTAAAAATCCATAATAACAAATGAATCAAAATCACGACCGATACCACCACAACTTGTCTCACACCTGCGCACCGACCCTGTTTCCTAAAAATGATAATAGTGGGACGTGAGTACTAATCCACTGTACTCTGTAAAAACTCATATTAAAGTAAACAGTAAGAATAATATCAATATCATAATTCTCGGTATGTAACTTGAACTTGAACTTTGCTTTGCAACTACCGTACTGTCGGTTCTCACGTGATCACATTTCGGGGGTCGCCTCCCCAAAACTCAGTCTTGACTGAGCGAGTCTAATCTGAACTAAGGATGTCTAATAAAGGACTAGGTCCTCCACCCCAAGTACTTAGGATGTCTAATAAAGGACTAAGTCCTCCACCCCAAGTAATAACTTAAATACATACCTTGAATATGATAATAGCTATTATACTCAATGTAATACCTAGGCTGGATTCCCAACTTTCTTCTCGAAAAGTATTGAAAAATTGTAAATGTTGCTCTTGGTAACCGAACTTCTCACGCTACATAAAAATATAAACAAATATACTAAGTACTATGCTTGAATACTCAATAAGATATTGAGATTCTTAACTTTAACTGATAACTTTTAACTTATCCGAATCTAGCCAAAATGCTATAGCTCAAATAATCATAATATTTTTAATAACTCAAACTCTTAATAAATCATCATTTGATGCCAAAACTTTATATAAATCATGCTTTCTAAATAACAGTTTATAAACTTACAAGTGAAAATATCTAACACATGCTCTTCAAAATTTCACATTAATTATTATAATGAGAAATTTCATACTAAATTCATATTAACATGCTTTATCTATAATTTTAGTAATTACTCCATTCAACTCATTTTAAGTTTAACTTTAACATATGTATTCTCAACATATATATAAAGTTACCATAAAAATTTCACTTTAAAATAATACTCATATATTTAGATATATTATTTCAAAGTTGAAAATATAACAAAATATTCAATTTGCTATCATACTTGTCTTTGAAAAAAAATCTATTTCTCTTGCTTCAATTATCTAAAAATTCTAAAACTTTAAATCATAAGTCTCAACTAAATCAAGAAATATCCTGTAAATTTTCTCATAAAAATAATAACCATAAAGTAAGATATGAATTTCCAAATAATGCTTCTCTTGTTGAAATTCGAGATTTACTCACTTATGTTCATTATTTTCTATAGCATGCTAAACAACTCCAATAAATATAAATTTTAAACTGGAAGATATTAACTAATATATGAATTGACTATAAAATTCTCAACTCAAGATAATATCAATAGATAGGGTAATTTCATATCACAAGTCATCATTACTACACAGATTTTTCACTGGATAGCACCTTAATCAATGATTTTTATAAAATTTATTTTAAGTTCAATTAATCTAAAAATTTCCAGTAATACCCTTAACATAATGATGATCTCATATAAAAATTTTCATAATTTTTAGAATTTAATAGCTTGGTCAAAAACGAACAAACATAGGCAGCTGCAACATAAACTTTAAATAATCTTACTTTATAATCTTATTATATATATTTATATATATAAAATTTATAATTTCTAACATTATAACATATCAAAAACACATATAAATACTTATAATTCTTAGCTATACTTGATGATATTAAAGTTTGAAGGCATACCTCTTGTACTCTTAAGAAAAGAAACTTGCTCCAAACACTTCTCGAAATTGTTCAGTTTCTCTCTTAAATACTCGATTCTCACTATTTCTCTCTTATAACATAAATTCTGAATTTTTGAGGTGTAATACTAACATTGAAGAATGCTCTTATTTATAGGAAAGTTTTAGGGAACAAGCATCTCCAAATTTTAATTTAATATCATTTAAATACTAATTTCTACAACAAATATGCTAAAAAAATGCCCCACTCTTAATTTTTAATTTAGTTGACTAATATTATTAAATTTTCAGCTCAACAATTGAATAAAATAACATCAAAATGAGTCATCATTAATATAAAAATTAAGATGCTTCAAATGATGAAGATTCTACAAAATAAAATAATTTCCACAATTTATTTTTATTTTTATTTTTAATTTCGAATATTCTAATACAATCAGAAAATAATTTTTAAAAATTATTTTTAACTTATATTAATATCTCTTATAATATATAAATCATTTACAAATGATTTAATGAGGAAACACATGCTTAAAAAATAACATAAACACTTTTATTTTTCTAATAATAGCATAAATTGTGAAAATTCACAATTAATTAAAATTATGCTATTCTTAATCTTAAAAAAAAACTCCATAATAACTAAACTTTTATTTTTAATAAAATTTAGATATCAATAATAAAATTTTCGGAATCAAATCGGACTTAAATTCCATTTACAATTGAAAACCGAAGATTTTATTATAATCTCTACTGTTCTCGATTATGAATTTTAACTTAATCTTGAAATACTTTACTTATTATCTATACTCAATTAATTACTCTTACTGATTTACCTTATAACTTTTTACTGTGGTAAATAACTTTTACTAAGGTAAATAAATTTTACTTCGTTAAATAAATTTTACTGCGGTAAATAATTTTTACTGACTTACTAAAATATGGGGTATTACAGTAGTTGCAAAGCAAAGTTCAAGTTCAAGTCACAAACCGAGAATTATGATATTGATATTATTCTTACTGTTTACTTTAGTATGAGTTTTTACGGAGTACAGTAGATTAGTACTCACGTTCCACTATTATCATTTTCAGGAAACAGGGTCGGTGCGCAGGTGTGAGACAAGTTGTGGTGGTATCGGTCGTGATTTTTATTCATTTGCTATTATGGATTCTTAAATAAAGGTTCCGGTTTTTATGCCATGCTTGTAAGATATTCCGCTACGTTTTTCTTTTAAGATTTGAACATGTGTGATTTGAGATTTAAGTTTTATATTTAAATGAACTGCGAATTGTCATTATAAACAAGTTTAATTTTCCATACTTGTTCGATATTGAATTTGTTTTACTTATGTCTAACTCAATTGTTAGATCAAGCTTAAGGAAACAAATTTTAAAGAAAATAAGTTTTAGTAGCATCCCGAGTTAAAAAGATTGCAAAAAATTTACTTTGATAAGCGGGGTGTTACAGTTGGTATCAGAGCCAAAGTTTAAGGACTCTGTATACAAAAAGTTTATGTTTTGAAAAGAAAGTTTCAAGAAAACCGACCATACCATGCTCACACCTCGCCGGCTACCAGGTAAGTGTTGCTACAAGTTTTTTTTTTTATGAAGGTTAAATATATGCAAATTACTAAGTCTATGCTCAATAAGAATCAGATATCCGAATCTTAGAAATCAGACTAGATGCTCAATAAGTATAATATCTTGCATGTATTTTCTGAGTGTGCTAAAAGTTTATCTTTTGCGATAAAATTTTAGATGGCACCTCAAGCTCGGAGGGAGTTCACGACAGCAAAAGTCGTTGCTCAATTCCGTTTATACAATTCTGAGAAATTCTCAGGACAAGGAGATCCTCGTTTAGTCGAGGAGTGGATTCAGGGTCTCGAATCTATATTTGAGATCATTGAATGTAGCGAGAGGCACCGTATTCTCTGTGCTCAACTTCAGATGACCGAAGACGCGAGATTATGGTGGAACTCTTTCTGGGGCATGCGTCCTGGGGAGAAAGATAATCTCACCTGGATCCAGTTCAAGGAGATGCTAGAAGAGAAGTACTATCTAGCCCATTACCGTGCTGAGATGGAACGTCAATTTCTGGCGTTAGTCCAGGGAAACCGCTCTGTTGATGAATATGAGCGGGAGTTCACTCGGCTAGGATCCTTCATTTCATATCTTGTGGATACAGAGGCAAAGAAGGCTAGGCGATTTCAAGATGGTTTACTGCCAGCCATTCGTCATCATGTAGCCGGACACTGTATTCAGACATATGCTGATATAGTGGTCAAGGTTCAGGAGGTGGACGTCAGTTTCCGGAGGGGCAATGGCCAAGTTCAGATGCAGCCAATCTCTCAGGTTCCAACACTTCCACCCGTGCAACCAATGCCTGTCTAATAGGCAAAGGGTAAAGGCAAAAGAAAGTGGAAGGGCCCTCAGAACAACCACAATAACAAGCAGAGGCAACAACAGTTTCCAGTATGTGGCAAGTGTGGACGTTCCCATTTAGGAGAGTGTCTAGCAGGGCAGAACATTGCTATCACTACATGAAGCCGGGGCCATATGTTCAAGGAATGCCCAGATAGACAAGGGCAACTTCAAGGGCAGCCTCAGAGGCGAGCAGAGCAACAAGCCCAAGTGTATGTTATGGATCAAGCATAGACGGATCAGAACCCGGGTACTATGTCTGGGATGATTATTCTAAATGATGTTCCTATTTTTGCATTATTACAGGAGCGTCACATTCTTTTGTGTCAAAACGATGTATAGAAGCCGTAGGAGTACAACTCATTAACACTGTTGACCCTCTTGAGGTAAGTTTAGCCTCAGGAAGGAAAATAGTTACGAACTCTAAGGCGGATAGCCTTAATCTCAATATTGGAGGGAGAATCTTGGAGGTCGACGCTTATGTTATCGAGATGAGGGATTTTGAACTCATACTCGGTATGGATTGGCTATCTCGTTATTGTGTCGATATTCACTGCCACGACCGGGAGGTAATTCTTTATCTTTCGGAAGGTGATCAAATTTCTTTCTATGGCTCGAAGACGCGAATGTTGCCTCGGGTGATTTTCATGGCAAAGGCGAGGAAGATCGTCCGACAGGAGGATTGCCAAGGCTACTTGGTGAGCATGGTCGATGGAATTTCGAGAATAAAAACACTTCATGACGTTCCTATTGCTCGTGAGTTTGTGGATGTGTTCCCGGATCAACTACCAGGAGGACCACCCAGCAGGCAGGTGGAGTTCACAATCGACCTTGTTCCAGGAGCAGCACCGGTGTCGAAGGCGCCGTATCGGATGGCACCGAAGGAATTGTAAGAGCTCAAAACTCAAATCCAAGAGTTGTTGAAACTTGGTTTCATCAGACCAAGTGTGGCACCTTGGGGAGCACCTGTTTTGTTTGTCAAGAAGAAGGATGGATCCATGAGGATGTGTATCGATTACCGGGAGTTAAACCGGTTAACGATGAAAAATAAATATCCGCTCCCAAGGATAGATGATTTGTTCGATCAGTTGAGAGGAGCTTGCGTATTTTCAAAGATAGATTTACGCTCAGGCTATCATCAACTGAAGATTAAAGAATCTGACGTAGCTAAAATTGCATTTCGAACAAGATACGGTCACTATGAGTTCGTGGTAATGCCGTTTGGGGTAAGTAATGCAGCAACGGTGTTCATGGACTTGATGAACTGTGTTTTTCATCAATATTTAGACCAATTTGTCATTGTCAAATATTGACCAATTTGTCATTGTCTTTATCGATGATATTTTGGTCTATTCCAAGAGTCGAGCCGAGCATGAACAACATCTGAGGGTTGTTCTCAGTACCCTTAGAAAAGAGAAGTTGTATGCCAAATTCTCAAAGTGCGAGTTTTGGCTGAAGAAAGTGGCATTCTTAGGCCACATTATCACTGAGAAAAGCGTAGAGGTGGATCCAGAGAAGATTTCTGCAATTCAGAACTTGTCAGTGCCGAAGAATACCTCAGAAGTTCAAAGTTTTCTCGGACTAGCAGGTTATTATCGTAGATTTATCGAAGGGTTTTCAAAGATTGCTCTCCCTTTGAAAAATTTAACGAGAAAATCTGTAAAGTTCGAATGGACCAATCGTTGTGAGAAGAGTTTCCAAGAGCTTAAGAAGAAGCTCACATCAACTCCAGTGCTGATTATTCCTGCCCCTACTAGAAGTTTCACCATTTATAGTAATGCTTCGAAAAGGGGTCTTGGATGTGTACTCATGCAAGATGGTCAAGTGGTTGCCTATGCTTCAAGGCAATTAAAACCACATGAGCAGAACTATCCAACACATGATTTGGAGTTGGCGGCAGTAGTGCATGCGCTCAAGATTCGGAGGCACTATCTCTATGGTGGTCAGTGCGAAATATTAACTGATCACAAGAGTTTGCAATATATATTTACGCAGAAGGAACTCAACATGCGCCAGCGAAGATGGTTGGAGCTTGTAAAGGATTATGATTGCACTATCGAGTATCATTCGGGTAAAGCCAATGTCGTAGCAGATGCCCTAAGCCATAAGGTGATGGGTGAGTTGGCCTGTTGTATCACTCGACAGAACCAACTCATTCAAGAGTTTGCTCGGATGAAGATTGAAGTTGTCAAAGAGCTTCCTAATGAGATCTTGGGAAGCATTAACTCGATACAGGTTCAGCCTACGCTGAGAGACAGGATCAGGCGGGAGCAATCTTCCGATCGATTTGATCGAAAGATAGAAGAGAAAGTTCGAGCTGAAGGAGTAGAGGGATTTTGCCAAGGCGCAGATCGAGCTATAGAGTTCAGAAGAAGAATCGTTGTGCCAAAAGTCGAGGCCTTGCGAAAGGAGATCTTGACCGAAGCACATAGTGCGCCATATTTAGCTCATCCTGGAAGCACCAAAATGTATCATGACTTGAAAAAGTCATTTTGGTGGAAAGGAATGAAGAGAAGTGTGGCAGACTTTGTGAGGAAGTGTTTGGTCTGTCAGCAAGTTAAGGCCGAGCACCGAAGTCCATTAGGCTTGTTGAAGCCATTGGAGATTCCTAAGTGGAAGTCGGAAGAAGCGACTATGGACTTTGTTATAGGGCTACCTAAGTCGTCAGAACAGCATGATGTGATTTGGGTAGTAGTAGACAGGTTGACAAAAGTTGCCCGGTTTATGCCTGTAGAAATGACCATGTCAATGGATAAGTTAGCTGTAATTTATAACCGTGGAATTATTCGACTCCACGGGGTGCCTGTTACAATAATATCTGATCGTGATCCCAGGTTCACCAGCAGGTTCTGGAGCAGTTTGCATGAAGCGATGGGCACGAAGTTAAGTTTCAGTTCAGCTTATCATCCGGAGACAGATGGCCAGTCCGAAAGGACGATCCAGACGCTTGAAGATATGCTTAGAGCTTGCATTCTGGATAGAGGTGCCAAATGGGGGAAATGGTTGCCGTTAGTGGAGTTTGCCTACAACAACAGCTACGATTCATCAATCCAGATGGCTCCCTATGAAGCACTTTACGGCCGCAAGTGTCGTTCGCCCTTTTATTGGGAAGATGTTGGAGAGAAGCTAGTACTTGGTCCAAAGATGATCGAGGAAACTGTTGAGCAAGTAGCCTGGATTCGGGAAAGGCTCAAGTTGCTCAAAGTCGGCAGAAGTCTTCAGCAGATAAACATCGGCGAGAGATGAATTTCGAAGTTGGAGATAAAGTCTTTCTGAAAGTTCGACCAATGCGAGGTGTCGTTCGTTTCGGGAAGAAAGGTAAGTTGCATCCTCATTATATAGGTCCGTTCGAATTTCTAGAACGGATTGGAGAGGTGTCTTATCGTTTAGCTTTACCTCCAGAGTTGGCTAGTGTGCATAACGTATTTCATGTATCTATGTTACGTCCTTACGTGTGCGATCCAGATCATGTGCTTCAGCACAATGAGATTGAGATTCAGCCAGATTTGAACTACGAGGAGCAACCTATAGCAGTTTTGGACGGAAAGGTTCAGAGGCTCAGGAAGCGAGATATTCCCCTTGTTCGTATCAGATAGAATCGCCACGGAGAATCAAATGCCACTTGGGAGCAAGAAGCTGATATTAGAGCACGTTTTTCGGATTTTGAGTTCTGATATATATACTCAGTAAGTATGTATTTCAGTTTCAATATTTTCGAGGACGGAAATAGTTTTTAGTAAGTCAGTAAAAATTATTTACCGCAGCAAAAATTTATTTACCGCAGTAAAATTTATTTACCGTAGTAAAAGTTATTTACCACAGTAAAAAGTTATAAGGTAAATCAGTAGGAGTAATTAATTGAGTATAGATAATAAGTAAAGTATTTCAATATTAAGTTAAAATTCATAATCGAGAACAGTAGAGATTATAATAAAATCTTCGGTTTTCAATCGTAAATGGAATTTAAGTCCGATTTGATTCCAAAAATTTTATTATTGATATCTAAATTTTTATTAAACATAAAAGTTTAGTTATTATGGATTGTTTTTAAAGATTAAGAATAGCATAATTTTAATTAATTGTGAATTTTCACAATTTATGCTATTATTAGAAAAATAAAAGTGTTTATGTTATTTTTAAGCATGTTTTTCCTCATTAAATAATTTGTTAATGATTTATATATTATGAGAGATATTAATATAAGTTAAAAATAATTTTTGAAAATTATTTTCTGATTTTATTAGAAAATTCGAAATAAAAAATAAAAATAAAAATAAATTGTGGAAATTATTTTATTTCGTAGAATCTTCATCATTTGAAGCATCTTAATTTTTATATTAATGATGACTCATTTTTATGTTATTTTATGCAATTTTTGAGCTGAAAAATTTAATAATATTAGTCAACTAAATTAAAAATTAAGAGTGGGGCATTTTTTTAGCATATTTGTTGTAGAAATTAGTATTTAAATGATATTAAATTGAAATTTGGAGATGCTTGTCCCCTAAAATTTTCCTATAAATAGGAAAATTCTTCAATGTTAGTATTACACCCCAAAAATTCAGAATTTATGTTATAAGAGAGATAGTGAGAATCGAGTATTTAAGAGAGAAACCGAGCAATTTTGAGAAGTGTTTGGAGCAAGTTTGTTTTCTTAAGAGTAGAAGAGGTATGTCTTCAAACTTTAATATCATCAAGTATAGCTAAGAATTATAAGTATTTATATGTGTTTTTGATATGTTATCATGTTTTTTTTTTTGCCAGAACGATAGAGGAACTATATATAACCACAAATAAGAAGGTTTAAGTACAAGAAGCAAAGCCCACACAAAAGAAAAATTGAGAGATGCTACAAGAAGCACCTAGAACCTCAACAACCAACAAACTAGAAGCAACAAAACAAAAGAAGAAATGCACCTCACCACTGCCATAAGGCCTAGCTAGAATACACCACTTCCAACAAAAGACAAAAGAAAAAAGAGACTACCAAACCAGAGAACAAGAAAACTAAAATCCTTAATCAAGAGATGGAGCAGCATAAAGACCAGCTGCCATGGAGGCTTCCAGCCATTCCTTGTGAGCAGCAGAGATGACTATATGCTCTGGCATGAGGGACCCTTTGAATACCCATAGGTTTCTCGACTTCCATAGCCACCAGAGCAAGTAGGTGGACAGTTGAATCCTAGCTTTGACAACTTCATTCTGTTTAATGGAACTAAGCTGCTGCCACCAACATTTGAAAGAGGAAGTGTATTGCTGCAAGCCATCCCAGTTAACTGGGGCAGATTCCCAAATCCTACTAGCTCTTGGGCATGTGAAGAAAATGTGCTCTGAAGTTTTTGGATGCTCCCCACAAATGGTACAGATGGCATTAATGTCAATCCCTTTTTTCCTCAAATTGATGGCTGAAGGTAGTGTTTCAGTGATACATTTCCAGATGAAGTGTTTGATCTTGTTTTGCATCTTCATTTTCCAACATCTCTGAAACATCTGCTTTGGAGGTAAAGGGCTTGAGCTGGAACCTGGAATGTCCATCTTTAAGAGTTTCTTAGCTGACAGATATTTATAAGTGCTGGCCACAGTGAACTGTCCTTTTGGATCAAGGCTCCAATATTGTCTATCTGATCTTGCAGGGTTTAAGGAGTTGATTTTGAGTATTGCTGCACTGTCCACAGGGTCAAAGACTTGCTCAACTAGCCATTTGTTCCATTCCAAGCCATTGTCTTGCAGCAAATCCTGTACCCAGATTAGGTGGCCTTTTGCAATTTCAATCATAGTAGGGTGGGGTTTGTTCAGTTCAGGCACCCAATTCAAATCATCAATCTTAGTGGAGTGACCATTTCTGATTTCAGTTCTCACACCTTGGGCAAAGATGGGCATAACAGAGAGCCAACTGTGCCAAAGCCAGGATCCTTTTTGAGTTTTTTCAGCTTTGAAGATGGAGTTGTTGGGAAAGTACCTGTCTTTAAGGATCTTGCTGACCAGGAGATGCGGGTTGGAGGTGATTCTCCACAGCTGTTTACAGATAAGAGCATTATTGAAAAGGCTGATATCATGGAACCCCAGGCCTCCTTCAATTTTTGGGAGAGAGAGTCTCTCCCACTTTCTCCAGTGAATCCCAGAATCATTGTTGTCATTGGATTTCCACCAGAAGGCTGAACACAACTTAGTAATTTCCTTACAGATAGAGATTGGCAGTTTAAAACAGGACATAGAAAAAATAGGGATTGCCTCAATAATTGATTTGATCAGAACCTCTCTGCCTGCAGGGGAGAGGAGAGAATTTTTCCATCCCTGTAATTTGTTCCTGATAGAGTTGAGGATGTAGTCAAATACTTCTTTCTTTGATCTTCCTATTCCCAGAGGCAAGCCTAAATATCTTGAAGATCTGTGAGGAACTATATATGTTATCATGTTAGAAATTATAAATTTTATATATATAAATATATATAATAAGATTATAAAGTAAGATTATTTAAAGTTTATGTTGCAGCTGCCTATGTTTGTTCGTTTTTGACCAAGCTATTAAATTCTAAAAATTATGAAAATTTTTATATGAGATCATCATTATGTTAAGGTTATTATTGGAAATTTTTAGATTAATTGAAGTTAAAAAGAATTTTATAAAAATCATTGATTAAGGTGCTGTCCAGTGAAAAATCTGTGTAGTAATGATGACTTGTGATATGAAATTACCCTATCTATTGATATTATTTTGAGTTGAGAATTTTATGGTCAATTCATATATTAGTTAAGATATTTTAGTTTAAATTTTATATTTATTGGACTTGTTTAGCATGCTATAGAAGATAATGAACATAAGTGAGTAAATCTCGAATTTCAACAAGAGAAGCATTATTTGGAAATTCATATCTTACTTTATGGTTATTATTTTTATGAGAAAATTTACAGGATATTTCTTAATTTAGTTGACACTTATGATTTAAAGTTTTAGAATTTTTAGATAATTGAAGCATGAGAAACAGATTTTTTTTTCAAAGACAAGTATGATAGCAAATTGAATATTTTGTTATATTTTCAACTTTGAAATAATATATCTAAATATATGAGTATTATTTTAAAGTGAAATTTTTATGGTAACTTTATATATATGTTGAGAATATATATGTTAAAGTTAAACTTAAAATGAGTTGAATGGAGTAATTACTAAAATTATAGATAAAGCATGTTAATATGAATTTAGTATGAAATTTCTCATTATAATAATTAATGTGAAATTTTGAAGAGCATGTGTTAGATATTTTCACTTGAAAGTTTATAAATTGTTATTTAGAAAGCATGATTTATATAAAGTTTTGGCATCAAATGATAATTTATTAAGAGTTTGAGTTATTAAAAGTATTATGATTATTTGAGCTATAGCAGTTTGGCTAGATTCAGATAAGTTAAAAGTTATCAGTTAAAGTTAAGAATCTCAATATCTTATTGAGTATTCGAGCATAGTACTTAGTATATTTGTTTATATTTTTATGTAGCGTGAGAAGTTTGGCTACCAAGAGCCACACTTACAATTTTTCAATACTTTTCGAGAAGAAAAGTGGGAACCCAGCCTGGGTATTACATTGAGTATAATAGCTATTATCATATTCAAGGTATGTATTTAAGTTATTACTTGGGGTGGAGGACTTAGTCCTTTATTAGACATCCTAAGTACTTGGGGTGGAGGACCTAGTCTTTTATTAGACATCCTAAGTTTAGATTAGATTCGCTCAGTCAAGACTGAGTTTTGGGGAGGCGACCCCCAAAATGTGATCACGTGAGAACCGACAGTACGGTAGTTGCAAAGCAAAGTTCAAGTTCAAGTTACATACCGAGAATCATGATATTGATATTATTCTTACTGTTTACTTTAGTATGAATTTTTACGGAGTACAGTGGATTAGTACTCACGTCCCACTATTATCATTTTCAGGAAATAGGGTCGGTGCGCAGGTGTGAGACAAGTTGTGGTGGTATCGGTCGTGATTTTGATTCATTTGCTATTATGGATTTTTAAATAAAGGTTTCGATTTTTATGCCATGCTTGTAAAGATTTGAACATGTGTGATTTGAGATTTAAGTTTTATATTTAAATGAATTACGAATTGTCATTATAAACAAGTTTAGTTTTCCATACTTGTTCGATATTGAATTTGTTTTACTTATGTCTAACTCAATTGTTTAAGATCAAGCTTAAGGAAACAAATTTTAAAGAAAATAAGTTTTAGTAGCATCTCGAGTTAAAAAGAATGCGAAAAATTTACTCCGATAAGTGGGATGTTACACCGAGGATGTACCCATGGACGTCGAAGTAGTCAATGAAGCCGAGGTCGAGGCAACCAAGGTCGAAGGGGAGGCGCACGAGGATTGGACGATCAAACAGCAGTAATCCAAGATACGCGAGTTGGTTAGAGCATCTGACCACGTACTAGGCTAGTCCGACAAAGAAGAAGACCGGGTCGACGGAAAGTGTAAGGAGCCTATCTTCTCATTTGAATTCTCGAAATATTTTAAGAACTCAACGGCCATGAAGTACGAGTACGAGATGACGGATTATGAAGGACCACCTATTTTCGATGAGCACCCCGATGAACACTTTGTCGAGGTTGAAGGAACTTGGGTTGAGTCTAAAGGAGATGAAGTGGTCGGCGATGTTCGAAAAGAGGATGAAGAAGGTGTGCTAGAGGTTTTAGTGGTTGAGGAAGAAATTGCGCACATAGTGGTCGAGGTGAATCTTGAAAAGGAAGTAACTTGGTTGAGGGTCGACGATGAGTCCTTGAGGACAAGGACATTCTCAAAGAGGGCGGGAATGATGCGGAAGTGGGTTTCGAGCCCCAACGACGAGAAGGTCCAAGAGTCGAGTGGACCCAAGGAGGCTGTAAATAGGGCCAAAATGACGCACGCATGGCCTAAGAGGCGGGTACGTGCGGGAGGAGCTCGTGCGTTTACAAGGACACCGCGCAAGAAAGCGCGAGGGGGAGTGCACAAGCGTAATGCTCGAGCATATGAGGCGAACCGTGTAAGCAGAGGGACGACCACACAAAGGTCGACTACACAAGGGTCGAGCATGAGAGGGTCGAAGCTTGTAGGCCAAGGAATAGCGCACGACCAAGCACGCGAAGGAGTACGCAGGTTGGACGCGCGATCACACGAGCCGGCCAATGGAGGTCGCGCATGGATGTGCGCAAGGGCACGCGAGAAAGTAGTCCATCAGCGTTCAACATTAGGAAATGGAGAAAAGACTACGCACAGTGGACCGGGGCCGAGTGTATGATAGCGGGCTCGGGTGACGCGGTCGACTGGTACAAAGTGCACGAGGGAGCAACGCGCACGGCGCTTGGAGGCTAAGGCCTCGGGCGTTTACTTTGCGGAGGAGGCGAGCGGTGCACTAGGGGTGGATGTTGGGTGAACAACGCGCACGTGGGATGACAACAAGGAAGGACGCGAAAGCGCGCATTGGCGTAGACGCACGCGGACGAGACCACGCCTCAAACGGAAGCGCTATCAGAGGTTTGGGATGGTTATCAAAGGATTAGAACCTGGTGGGGATGGCT
>CACSLK010002554.1:7129501-7150615 GCA_902706635.1 Striga hermonthica
CTAGGTAGATTAAGATTAGACATAATTTATGCCTATATAAAGGCCCCTTCCCCATGTTATTTTTCATCATTCAGTTTATCAATAAAAATCTGAACTTCTGTTCAAACACTTTGTCTTAGATTTATTTTAGATCTCTATTTCACTTTTATTCGTTTCAATAGGCGCGGCTGTGGCTAGAGAAACACCTATCGGCGATTCAAGTCGTGGATTCGTGGCTTATCGGCAATAGGAACACACGATCTTCATCACAGCGCTCCTGCTCGCCCGCACGCCCGCAGCGTGCCCGCATTGCCCGTGCACCAATTGGCCCCGGAACGTTCCCCAGTAGCACGCCCGCGTCCCCAGAACCCTCAAGGGAGCCGGGCAACGCCCGCGTAGCACCAACCCCGGCGATAGCTAGTGAATGGCCGTAGGTGATAGCGTGTGTGGGTAAGATGGCGTACGGCTAATCGTCGAATGGCGTGCATCGAGCGATGATGCGCGCGATTATGTGAACCGCACGCGGGCAGCGTTGGGTGCACGTGGGTGCGCGGTAGGTGAGGAGGCCACAGACGTTGGAGGGTACGCGTGGGCAGCAAGTAACGGGCGAGAGGGGCACGCTGAGCGCGCGGGTGAAGGTCTCGCGGGCGGAAGCCGAGACCGCGTAGGCGTAGGAGTGGCGAGCGCGCGAGAAGATGGGCAGCGACGGGGCACGCGCAATGACGCGCGAGTACGGCGTAGACGCGGGCGGCCTAATCCGCGCAGGACTAGGCGTAGCGAGGGCGGCGTGCGTGGGGCGCAAGCGCGCGCGATTCCGTGCGCAAGGAGGATAGGAACCGAGGGCAGCGTGCGATCAGGAGGCGTGCGATAGGGCAGTCGAAGGGTTTATGTGCAAGACTTGGAGTTCAAGTAAAGTGGAGTGCATGTCAAGCAAGAATAAATTTAGTAGTAGTAGGATTTACTTTCCTTATTGCTTTAGAAGATGTTAGGATTTATTTTATTGCTTTAATTAGGAGATCTAATTAGACTAGGTTTAGATTTATTTTGCAACTATAAATAGGGGTCATCCCTCATTGTTTTAATGGTCCAGAATTGATGAGTTGAATAGAAAAGAACGTTTGTTCATCCGTGTGTTAGGATTCGTGAGAGTTCGATCATGCAATTGAATTAGTGAGGCTAATTACCAAGTGAACTCAAGTATCGTGAGAGAGTTAGGCTAATAACCGAGTTGATCACACCTAACATTGAGAGCAAGGCCGTGGCGACGTATTGTTCGAGGCAAGCGAGTGGAACAAAACACACGATCCTTCATCATTGGTGCTTTCATTGAGAGTGATTGATTGTGTGTTTCGTTAAACTTTTTCTATCCCATTCTTTTTCTTTTTGTCCGATTTTTTTCCCCCTCTAGTTCGAACTTTTTTAAAATTTTCTTCTTCTTTTTCAAAATTTTTCATGAGTATAAAAAAAAAAGAGAGTCATGATGAATCGTGAGAGGTTCGATATGCTAGAAGAAAGCGTCAGGTCCCTTGGCAACGGACAACACGTGGTCAATGAGAACATGGCGAAGTTGGAGCTTATGATACACGACTTGGTGGGGAAGCTCGAGAGAGTCAACCACCACACGCGGAGGAGCCGCACATCAAGGTCGACCATGGAGGGAACGGGCAGTTTGATGTCTAGTCGCGATGATGACGACGAGTGGTCGCGGCCGACGCGCGCGACGTGTACAACCCGACACCACGGCGATCGGAGGACGCACGACCATCGTCTTCATCGCAAGGAGTATGCACGTGCGAGACCGAAGATTACGATGCTGACGTTCGAAGGAGTAGATCCCGATGCATGGTTAAGTCGTGCCATGCAGTTTTTCGAGATCAATGAGGTACACAAGTTCGAAAGAGTTCAAATTGCTGCCTACTACTTGGATGGTGAAGCCAACACATGGTGGAAATGGGTGTCACATGTTTACAAGAACAAAGGCGAGCAAATCAGGTGGAGAGATTTTGAGAAGGAGCTGATTACCAGGTTTGGGTCCAGTGATTATTTCGATTATGATGAGGCTTTGACAAGGATTTGCCAAACTGGTAGTCTACGCGACTATCACAAGGAGTTTGAGAGGATTGCAAGTCGAGTACGCGATTGGCCCGAGAGTGCACTTGTTGGTGAGTTTGTTGGAGGTTTAAAGGCTGAGTTAGCTGCTGAGGTGCGATTGGACAGGCCAAGATCGACAAGATCCGCAATGGAAGCAGCACGACTGCACAAGGATCATCTCGCGACAGTGCGCAAGGCAAGGCCGAGCGAAGGGCGCATGAACGTTCAGCGTGCGAGCATCACGGTCGACTATACGCCCCCACGGACTGAGAACAAACCGGCAGTCGGCGACGGTACGCGCACAACAAGCAACTTTCGACGGTTGATGGATGATGAAATTCATAGGCACAGAGAAAAAGTCTTGTGCTTTACTTGCAACGAGCGATTTACACCAGGCCATAAGTGCAAAGGTAAGGAAGTTTATCCAGAATTGATGAGTTGAATAGAAAAGAATGTTTGTTCATCCGTGTGTTAGGATTCGTGAGAGTTCGATCATGCAATCGAATTAGTGAGGCTAAGACCCGAGCTAGTTCAAAATCGAGGGAGCGAGGCTAATTACCAAGTGAAATCAAGTATCGTGAGAGAGTTAGGATAATAACCGAGTCGATCACACCTATCGTTGAGAGCAAGGCCGTGGCGACGCATAGTTCGAGGCAAGCGAGTGGAACAAAACACACGATCCTTCATCACTGTGCTTGTCCGCGCATAGCAGCGCCCAGGGCCGTACCAGAAGCCTCTGGCCGTGCCACCCGCGCCCAGGGCCGCGTCAGGGCTGCGTGATGAGGGATCGTGATTTTTGCCTACCGCTCGTGTCACTAATTAAAGCAATAAAATATTAAATCCTAATACTACTAGAAATATTAATGCAACTAGGAAAGTTAATATCTCCTACTACTAAACTCCTAATAATACTAGATCTCCAAGAGACTTTACTTGCACTCTAAGTTCTTGCTTGCTTCTCAAGTTCGGCCGCCTCCTATGAGCACCGCCTATCTGCTCGCCTAGTCCTCGGCGCGCTAGGCATAGCGTGCCTCGTTCGCTTTGCACACGCGCGCCATTGCGCGCGCCCAGTCCGCGCCGCCTCTCTCCTGCACGTGTGCGCCAGCGCCCGTCTCGCCTATGCCCGCTCGTATTAGGTCGCCCATCTGCGCTGCAATCGCGCGCCATTGTGCGCGTCCCACTGCTAGCGACATCCTCGCATGCGTGGTTTTGCGCTGATGAAGATCGCGTGTTTCGATTGCCGATAAGCCACAAACCAGTGCCTTGAATCACCGATAGTTGCCTAGAGGTTCACAAACCGCACCCCTCAAAACGAATATAATTGCAATAGAATTTTTGTGAAAAACTAAAGCAAAGAGAGAAAGAACAAAAGTTCGGATTTTTATTGATAAACTGAATGATGAAAAATAACATAGGGAAGGGGCCTTTATATAGGCACAAAATATATATAGTCCTAATCTACCTAGGGAACTATTAAAGCAATAAAATATTAGATATCATAATTAAGCTAGAAATCATAAAGCTAGATGGAAACTAAATCTCTTGGTGTGCACTCCAAGTAACTCTCTCTCTCTCTTTTCTCTCGCGCACCGCCTCACTCGGACCGCCATCCTCGCGCGCCGCCCTCGGCCCTTGCCATAGTCCTCAAGGACTAGGGCGCCGCCTTCCCACGCATGTGCATGCCCGCCTGGCGTGCCGCGCACGCCTTCGCTCTCGGTTGCTCCCTCGCGCGCGTGCTGCCCCGCCATACCGCATGCCTCAAGGACTGGGGCTTCATGCCCCGCGCGTGCTCCTCCATCAGGCGTGTCGCGCACGCCGTTGCTGCCAGCCACCTTATCGTGTGCTTGCGCCCCACCTACCTTGCCGCTTGCCTCGAGTCATAAGGCTTCGTCTGTTGCACGCGTCTTGCGGCCGCGCGCTGCACCTGCGCCTGCTCCCGTCGCGCCCGTTTCCCGTGCGTGTTGCGTGTCCGCGCCAGTATGCGCCCGCTCGCCCACCCCGCACGTTAGTTGTCCGTAGCTTCCCTTGCCCATAGATTGGTCATTCTTGCGCTCCATGCGCGTCTCCTGCTCCAGGACGTGTGTCTCGCTTGGGGCCCGTGCCATTCTCTTGCGTGCGTGATAAGCGCGACTTCTGGTGTTCTTGAGCTCCTCAGCCACTTCCGTATCATTCCCGTCCCCTTGAGAGTGACCCGCTTGCCTCCAGATCTAAACTCCATGACTCTGGTACGGTAGTCTGTTGTCACCCTTCCCAACCCTTCTAGCCATTGAACTCCTAGAACCACGTCCGGTCCAACCAAGGGTAGGGCATAGAGATCGGCTTCCACGACAACTCTTTGGAATTTGATTAGTACCTTACGAAAGGACTCAGTGCATTGAAGCCTCTCACCGTTGGCTACTCGAACTTCAAAGGGCTCAATCTTCGTGGTTGATAGATTCAGCTTCTGGGATAAGTCGGCATTGATGAAGTTGTGTGATGACCTGTTGTCTATGAGTACGATCACTCGTCGGTCTTTGACCCAGGCTGGTAGCCTCATAGTCCTTGGCCCTCTAATTCTAGACATTGCGTGCATCGAGATCTCAGCCTCCTCATCGAACGCTTCAATGTCATCCACTGGCTCCGGTTCTTCCTCGTCTTCAGCTTCTTCATCATCGGTATTGGCAACCTCTATAACAAAGGCTTGCTTACATCGGTGCCCTGGCATAAATTTTTCCTCGCACTTGAAACACAAACCCTTCTCGCGTCGTTGTTTGATCTCCTCAGGTGTGAGTTGCTTGACTACTGGCCCCAGTGGTCGAGCGTTGTTGGTTGTTCGTGCGCCCACGGTCGCTTGGGTTGTGCGGCGCGTATCGATGAAACGGTCATCTGCCCGTCCCCTTCGCGTGGCCGCTAGGTGATCCTCGCACCGTCGGGCAACCTCCATAGCAGCGTGCATGGTCTCAGGCCGTTCCAGACGTACCTCAGCCGCAAGATCATACTTCAAACCGCCTATGAATGCTCCCACCAACGCAGTTTCGGGCCAGCCCCGTACTTGACATGCTAAACGTTCAAATTTCTTCAGATAATCACGTAAATTACCTGTTTGCCTTATACGAGTTAACGCCTCATCATATTTGTGGTAGTCAAATGTACCGAAGCGTGTAAGTAACTCTTGCTCAAAATCACCCCATGTGATGACTCGCTGTCGGTTGCGGTAGACGCTTGTAAGCCATTGCCACTACACGTTGGTCTCGCCATCAAGATAGAATGCTATGTACCTCACTCGATCATGGCCATCGATTTCGTTGAACTAAAAATACTGAACAACATGGTTGAGCCAAGCCACGGGATCGGAATTGTTGAAAGTTGAAAGCACGATCCTCGGCTTGTCAAGCTTCGACCGATCTCGGTAGTTAGATGCCTGGGACCGTTGATCGAAGTCGTCCTCGTGCTCGTAATCGCTGCGTCGTCGCTCCCCTTCGTGCTGCTCGTTCGCGTGCCGTTCTTCGCGCCGTGGTGATGGCGTATGCTCGTCGTGCTCGGCGTGTCTGCGGTGCTCGCGCCTCGGAGGTGCGTCGTACTGCCGCTGCTGGAACGCCCGCAGCACCTCGTCCAGGCGCTGCTCAAGTCATGCTACCGCCACGTTGGTGTTGTTCTGGCCTTCATCGAGTGATCCAAGCCTTCCTTCCATAACTTCGCTCATACTCCGGACTTGAACATCGAGATTATCGATCATGTCCTTCATCTCCTTGTTGGCCATTTCTTTCTTTTCCTGCTTTCGCTCTTTGCTTCTTGGACTCGTTTTGAAGATTTTTTTTCTTTTTTTTTTTTTTATAAGGTGGGGGACGAAAATAAGAAAAGAAAAAGAAAGGGAATGGGGTAGAAGAAAAACACACGATCTAACACCTCTCAATGAAAGCACGAATGATGAAGATCGAGTGCTTCGATTGCCGATAAGCCACAAACCGGTGCCTTGAATCGCCGATAGTTGCCTAGAGGTTCACAAACCGCACCCCTCTAAACGAATATAATTGCAATAGAATTTTAGTGAAAAACTAAAGCAAAGAGAGAATGAACAAAAGTTCTAATTTTTATTGATAAACTGAATGATGAAAAATCACATAGGGAAGGGGCCTTTATATAGGCACAAAATATATCTAGTCCTAATCTACTTAGGGAACTATTAAAGCAATAATATATTAGATATCCTAATTAAGCTAGAAATCATAAAGCTAAATGGAAACTAAATCTCTTGGTGTGCACTCCAAGTAACTCTCTCTCTTTTCTCTCGCGCACCGCCTCACTCGGACCGCCATCCTCGCGCGCTGCCTTCGGCCCTTGCCCTAGTACTCAAGGACTAGGGCGCCGCCTTCCCGCGCGCGTGCACGCCCGCCTGGCGTGCCGCGCACGCCTTCGCTCTCGGCTGCTCCCTCGCGCGCGTGCTGCCCTGCCGTACCGCATGCCTCAAGGACTGGGGCTTCATGCCCCGCGCGTGCTCCTTCATCAGTCGTGTCGCGTACGCCGTTGCTGCCAGCCGCCTTATCGCGTGCATGCGCTCCACCTGCCTTGCCGCTTGCCTCGAGGCATAAGGCTTCGTCTGTTGCGCGCAAGATGCGGCCGCGCGCTACACCTGCGCTAGCTCCCGTCGCGCCTGTTGCTCGTGCGTGTTGCGTATCTGCGCCAGTATGCACCCGCTCGCCCGCCCCGCACGTTAGTTGTCCGTAGCTGCCCTTGCCCGTTGATTGGTCATTCTTGCACTCCGTGCGCGTCTCCTGCTCCAGGACGTGCGTCTCGCTTGTGGCCCGTGCCATTCTCTTGCGTGCGTGATAAGCGCGACTTGCGGCGTTCTTGAGCCGCCTAGCCACTTCCGTATCACGCGCGCTCGTCATTCCTAAGACCGCAAGGCCTAGGCCAGCGTCCTGCCCACTTGCACGCCTTTCGCACGCCCTGCCACTGCCGCCCAACTCCCGCGCGTCCCAGCCACTCTAGCGGTTGATGCCCACGCTTGACGTCCCAGCGCCCTACTCGCGCCCGTCCATCTACCCGCGCATTGCGCCCAGCGGCCATGCGCCCCAATTGCCTTCCGTGCACCCACCGGAGCTAGCTGCTCCGCGCGTACGGCCAACCCCCGTGGCCTGCTCGCATGTCGCGCATCCGCGTACACCGAGCGACGCTCGCGTGCGCTCCACCTTATCGCGCGCATCATCGTCCGATGCACGCCACTCGCTCGTGTTCGCCCATTCGCACAACGACCCATTATAATCTCCGGCACGCATCTTCCACCCATCTTCCACCCCTCGTGCAACCATTCTCTTAGCCTCTATCCTCCATGCTCGTCGCTTCCTCGCTCAAGCCTTGCACCAATCATTCACCTCCCTAGCTCTTGGCTTGTGCTGCCTTCTTGCTCGCTTGGCTTTGCGCCTTCTAGACCTCGGGCCACACCCTCTCGGCCAGTCCCTCCTGAAAGTAGGCCAGTATTCTTCGATTTGTGGCTCCTCCAGCTCATGTTTGAGCCAAATCTCGAGGTTTTCGACCATCCCGTCACTTGACTCACCGAGGTTAATAACCACTTCCGTATCATTCCCCTCCCCTTCAAGACTTTCCTTGTCCTCAAGGATGATGAAATTCAGCTTTCGAACTTTACCATCATCTTCATCCTCGTCAGGTGACTCGCCTGGATCTTCGGTCATCAACTTAATCCTCTTACTCGGTCGCCCAAACTCCATAGTTCCTCTTCAATAATCGGTTGTGATTGGACCAAGAGTCTCTAACCACTGACATCCAAGTACTACATCAGTCGCCTTCAATGGCAAGGCATATAGATCAACCTTTATCTTTTGACCTTGAGCTTCCATCCTTACACCTTTGAAGAGAATATCTCCTCGAAGTGTTTCTCCGTTGGCTACTTTGACTCCAAAAGGCTTAACCTTTGTGAATTGAATCTCGATCTCCTTGGATAGCTCCTCATCAATGAAGTTCAGCGTAGATCTGCTGTCAACCAATACCTCCACCAATTTGCCCCTAATCTCAGTTGTGAATGTGATCATCTTCGGGCCACGTTTCTTGCACTTGAACACATGTAACAAGGACTCCTCAATTGGCTCGCTCTCCTGTTCCTCCTCAAACTCAAGCAGAACGACTTCCTTACCTTTGCACTTGTGGCCTGGCGTGTATCGCTCATTGCATGTGTAGCATAGGCCCTTTTCTCTTCGTCGTTGCATCTCCTTGTCCGTCAGCCGCCGTATGTTACTAGATGTTCGCACCATATCGCCCATCGGCTTGCTCTCGATCCGCGACACTTGTACCTCGGACGCGGCGTGCGTGCGCCTAGGCTCCATGCGCACGTCGCTCGGCCTCACCTTGCGTACCGCCATGAGATGATCCTCGTGCAACCTAGCCGACTCCATGGCTGCTCGCATCGATCTCGGCCTATCCAACCTTACCTCAGCCGCCAACTCAGCTTTCAGCCCTCCAACAAACGCTCCTACTAGCGCACTCTCGGGCCAATCCCGCACCCTACTAGCAATGCGCTCAAACTCTTTTTCATAATCCCGCAAACTACCAACTTGTTTAATTCGAGACAAAGCTTCATCATAATCATAGTAATCACTCGAACCAAACCTCGTGATGAGCTCCCTTTTAAAATCCCTCCAACGCATGTGCTCGCCGTTGTTCTTGTGCAAGATCCATTGCCACCATATGTTTGCCTCTCCATCAAGATGATAAGCAGCAATTTGAACTCTTTCATACCTTGGCACATCGTTGATCTCAAAAAATTGCACAGCTCGACTCAACCATGCATCCGGATCTACTCCCGTGAATGTGGGCATAGTCAGCTTCGACCGTGTATACGCCTGCTCCTCTCAGTGCCATTAATCGCGGTGGTGATCCACGTGCCCATAGCGCCGTCGCCGATCCTTGTCGTAGTGTCGGTCGTCGCGGCGTGATCGCCGCTCGTCGCGTGCCGCGTGGGATGCGTACGTCGCGTGTGATCGCCGGTCATCGTCCTCGTGGTCGGCCTGAGTGTTGCTGGATGCCGTGTTCGACCTCGTCCCGTGATTCCTCCTTGACTGTGGATTCATGCGCGTGAGTTTCCCGGCCAAGTCGTGGACCATGACCATGAGTTTCCTCCTTGACTAGGCATAGCGCGCCTCGTCCGCTTCGCATGCACGCGCCTTTGCGCGCGCCCAGTCCGCGTCGCCTCTCTCCTGTGCATGTGCGCCAGCGACCGTATCGCCTATGCCCGCTCGGGTTAGGACGTTTACGTCTGCGCTGCAATCGCGCGCCATTGTGCACGTCCCGCTGTTGCCGACTTCCTCGCACGCGTGGTGTCGCGCGCTCGTCATTCCTAAGCCCGCAAGGCTTAGGCCCGCGTCCTGCCCACTTGCGCGCCATTCGCGCGCCCTGCTACCGCCGCCCAACTCCCGTGCGTCCCAGCCACTCTCGCGGTTGTTGCCCACGCTTGACGTCTCAGCGCCCTCCTCGCGCCCTTCCAGCGACCCGCACGTTGCGCCCAGCGGCCATGCGCCCCAATCGCCTACCGCGCACCCACCTGCGCTAGCTGCTCCGCGCGTACCATCAACCCCCATGGCCTGCTCGCATGTCGTGCACCTGCGTACACCCAGCGACGCTCGCGTGCGCTCCACCTTATCGCGCGCATCATTGTCCGATGCGCGCCACTCGCTCGTGTTCGCCCATTCACACATCGACCCATAGCAATCTCCGGCACGCATCTTCCACCCATCTTCCACCCTTTCCGCACCCATTCTCTTAGCCTCTATCCTCCATGCTTGTCGCTTCCTCGCACAAGCCTTGCACCTCATTCACCTCCCTAGCCCTTGGCTTTTGCTGCCTTCTTCCTCGCTTGGCTTTGCGCCTTCTAGACCTCGGGCCACACCCTCTCGGCCAATCCCTCCTGAAAGTAGACTAGTATTCTTCGATTTGTGGCTCCTCCAGCTCATGTTCGAGCCAACTCTTGAGGTCTTCGACCATCCCGTCACTTGACTCACCGGGGTTAATAACCACTTCCGTATCACCGCGCCCGGTCGCACCAGCGTGCCTAGCGTCGCACCCGGGCACCAGCTGGCCGGTGCAGGACTGAGCCCAGTTAGTACGAGCCAGTGCTCGACCGCCCGGTTCAGCCCGAGTCAGCGGTCCGGCCAATCAGCGAACCGGCCGGTTCGACCGGCGGTTCGAGCCTATATTTTTGGTTTGTAAGTTTCGATCCAAGTTTTATTCCTGACTTTAAGTATCTTTCCGAGCCAAACCATTCATTTCAAGAAAAACAGTTATAATCCGAGCTTAGTATATATTTTTTAGCGAACCCTTAGAGCGTTCCTCTTCATCTAGAAAAGTAAGCATATAGAACCGAGCATCCTAGCATATGATTGAGCATAATACTTAGCTTTTATTTGCGTATATGTTTATGTAGCTTAAGGAGAGTCGAGCCTCCGACAGCTACTTCAGTTTCCAGCACTTTCCAGATCATTTCAGTATACCAGGTGGGGGTCATGTACTGGATTCTACATCATTTATAACATTTGTACCATGACTGAAGTATGTTTGAGACAGTTAGTTCTTCCAAGTGAGAGGCCGACCTAAAGGCCTTTCTATTCCACATGGTATCCAGCTGGGGCTTCGGCCTCAGTGTCTGGATGGTGTGCACACGAGCAGCCGAGGGCCGAGGGTCGACGGACCAAAGTTCAGAAGAGTTCAGAAAATAAAAGAAAGAATTCAGTTTCAGAATTCAGTTTCAGCTCTTATATATTGATGCCATGATATTGTTATTATATATGCTATTTTATTCAGTACTGGTCTTTGCGGAGCACAGTGGTTTGCTCACGCCCCCATTATATTTTTAAGGTGCCGGAGTCCAGCGTGCTGAGTGAGCCAACGTGGCAAATAGTGGTCATGAGCCGGGGATATTTTTACCCGCCATTTTATGTCCCATTATTCATGAACCAGTTTATGTATTAAGTTGTATGATTGTATTCCATACTTTATGCTTCCGCTAAGTTGTTTATGCGAGACAGACAGACTACATGTATAATTCCATTATCACCATAGTGGCTCGATTTGGTTGCATATTTTAATATGTTCGAGATAGTATGTTAAGAAAGTTTTAGTTGCATCCCGCAAGAGATAAGTATTTTCGAAAATAAGCTCGCACGACATTTCAAAAATAAAAGCAAAAAATTTACTCTGATTTTAAAAAGTCAAAGATAGTCAAGCCGGGGTGTTACAATCGCCTTTTGCCAAGACTCTGCGTCCCGATCATGGAGTGCCTCATTGTAGGTCCATGGGTCGATTTCAAGCACATCTAGGACAGCCTCAGAAGACTTCCCCAGACCCATGAATCGTTCGAGCTGTCGGACAACCCTCCCACTACGACGAGGTAGTACCTACTCAAGTGCATCATTAGTGATATGTGTTGTAGTACTTTGTGGTGTAACACCAGGTGCACTCAGTATCGAAGTACTCACTCCATTTATCTCCTCAAGGACATGTCTACTAGTGGCTTATGATCTAAAGTATAGTCTTCTTCCAAGAACCTCGCATTCGTGCTAACGATTTCTAGGGCATATCCCCAAAAACGAATCTGGTAATGTACTTGTTGATACCCAATTTGGCCCCGCCTATTAAAGTATTACACGTGGATATGTATTAAGTCAACTATTGTATTTTAGGGCCAAAAAATAAACACCGCTTGTAATAATAACGAGCCCACAAAAATCATATATATATACCCCGATGATGGACATCATCGAGAGAGGTTTGAGGGGCTATTATTATCCTTGTCTTCCTGAGACTGTGCTCTGAAAAAAAGGGAGATCTTCATCTTCTTTATGAGAGGATTTCTTCTTCAAATTTCTTTATGTATTTTACACCTAAATTCAACAAATACACAATGTCCGGATTGTTCTGTTGCTTGAAAGAAACAACAATTCTTATTTCTTGATTCCTTTCTTTTCTGACAATTTAATTTCATTATTTTTTCTTCATTAAATTCACAAAAAATACACAGAAATGCCATAACACAATTTTCCGAATACCATATATTGATACAATTTCATGTATCAATACATTGGAGATTGATTAATAGCCATAATACTTGGATTATAACTCCCAGTTTATTATTGCTTATTAATCATGCATGTTCTTATTTGATTTGTCTGCTTATGTGCAAATCGGATTATTAGGAGCATGTCTAGGAAAATCCCGTAAAATAAATTACATTAAGTGTATAATGGGTTGAAATAAATTACATCCAAGGCCTCCATTATAGGTTTGCCAGTGAAGTGATTTAAATCGAGCCCAAAGGACGTTTTATTTCATAATTCACAAGGACGAATCTCTTTCGGGATGGTTATAGTGAGTTATCTCAAAAGCGTACGGGTCACCCAAAGGTGGACGTATAATTTGGTAGTAAACTTAGGACCAACTAATGGGTTACACTTAAAGTGCAAATATTCCCAAAGGGAAAGGTCGTTTTTATTCTTTTACAAGTTAATTGCGCTGGCCAAAAGTTGGACCAACTATTAGTTAAGTATTGCTTGTAGTATGTTAAGCTAATTATATTTATCCCTCCTCTTGCGATGGCTTGAACCGTTGACGTCCACACTCAGTGGCCTGCGGGGATTCAGTGTTTTATGGTGTCGGCGAACTTATTTGAATATTGTTTTATGGGATTAATATTTGATGTTAAATTCAAAACTACTTGATTGAGTAAAGACTATGTTTGCATGATCCCAGGAATTCAAAATGTCTTTCAATCCGTTGTCCGCGATTCTCAAAGAAAACAAACTTGTTGGTCCTAATTACATTGACTAGAAAAGAAACTTGGATATTGAGTTAACTGCTGAGGGGTAAAAATTTGCTGTTGTTGAGGCTTGTCCGGATGTGCCCGCTGAGAATGCACCAGATCAAGAGAAAGAGGCGTATGCTAGGTTGTAAAAGGCTGACAAGATGGCGAAGTGTTACATCTTGGCATCTTTGTCAAACGTACTTGAACATCAACATCAGTCTATGAACAGTGCACCTGAGATTTTCCTCAATCTCAAGGAACTGTTTGGCCATGAGGGCTCTGATGAACATGACCATGCGTAAGGGCACTCCCGTAAGGAAACATGTTCTTGTTATGATGGCCCATCTCAATGAGCTGGAAGTTCTTGGGGCATTTATTGACGGGGAAACCCAGGTTGATATAGTGCTCTAGTCTTTGTCGAAGAGCTTCGAACAATTCCAGTTGAATTACTACATGTTAATGACTCTTCCAGAACTCTTCTCTGAACTTCAGTCGGCAGAGGGCCTGTTTCATCAGAAATCCCAAGCTATGGTCGCCCAGCGGGGTGAAGCTTCTACTTCTAAGGCTCCTAAGGGCAATAAAAGGAAGAATTCCGCAGGAAAGGGCAAGGCGGTCATGAACGACGCGCAACCTCGACAGAAGGCTAAGAAGCCAAAAGGAAAGTGCACAGATGAAAGCAACAAGGACACTGAAAAGAAGACTACCCTCCCCTCAACAAGTTCGATAAAGGTACATCTTTTTCTTTAGTTGTTGAAACATGTTTAGCGCGGTGTTATCTACCAGAACTTGGTGTGTAGATACGGGAGCCACTGATCATATCTGCAATTTATTGGAGGGATCCAAGAGACCAAACGGCTTAGAGAAAGAAAAGTTACCATCTACTTGGGCGATGCTTGTTGAGCGTCAGCAGTTGCAGTAGGAGACGTCTATTTAGATTTTGGTTTAGATAGTATTTTGGTTTTGTAGGATTGTCTTTATGTTCCCAGCTTTAGAAAGAATTTGATTTCAGTTTCTAAGTTGTTTATGAATGGTTTTTCTGTTACTTTCGATAATAAAGTTGTTATTCGTTTTGGCAAAAAGTTCATATGTTTTGGTTCGTTAGTAGACAATCTATATATTCTAGAACCAAAGTCATCTCCACTACAGCAGAAACAATTACTTAATTCATCATCTAATCTAAATAAGAAAAAGGAACCTTCAAAAATGAACGAAACATATCTTTGGCATCTAAGACTCAGTCATATAAACCTTAGGAGGTATCAAAGGTTGGTAGAAGACGGGCCCTTTAGGTCGTTAGAAGTCGAGGGTTTTCCAACTTGCAAGTCTTGCCTGGAAGGCAAAATGACTAAGAGGGTTTTTAACCAAAGGGGCATATAGCCAAAAAAATTTTGGGTTAGTTCATTTCGATCTATGTGGTCCTATGAATGTTCAAGCAAGAGGTGGTTTCGAGTACTTTGTTACATTTATCGATGATTACTCGTGATATGGGTACATTTTTCTATTGCACCACAAGTCTGAATGCTTTGAGAATTTCTTAGAGTATAAAGGAGTTGTGGAGAAGCAGTTAGGAAAAAAGTATCAAGTCACTACGATCAGATCGTGGTGGCGAATATCTCTCGAATGAATTTATGAACTACTTGACGAAAAATGGGATTACATCTAAACTGACTGCACCGGTTATATTCAGCAGAACGGCGTAACAGAACGAAGGAATAGGACTGTTATGGAAATGGTTAGCGTAATGATGAGTTATAGTACTGTTGATACATGAAATTGTATCAACATAGGGTATTCGGAAAGTTGTGTTTGTATGGTAATTCTATGTATTTTTTGTGGATTGAATGAAGAAAAAATAATGAAATTAAATTGTCAGAAAACAAAAGGAATCAAGAAAATAAGAATTGTTGTTTCTTTCAAGTAACAAAGCAATCCCGACATAGTGTATTTGTTGAATTTAGGTGTAAAATACATAAAGAAACTTGAAGAAGAAATCCTCTCATAAAGAAGATGAAGATCTCCCTTTTTCCAGAGCACATTCTCAGGAAGAGTAATGCAAGTGTGAGCGTCCTAGTCCGGTTTGGAGTGGATCGATCTTTGTCCTTGCTGGTAGAACGCGGAAAACCTGCAAGTAACTCTCACACTGGGGGTTGTGTCCGGTGAAGAGCCTCCGATGCTTAAGTCAGCATGTGTATGAGTATACTGAAGTGAAGAATGAATAGAATGTCTTAAGGGAGAAAGGCTCACCCCCCTTATATAGGGGTGTGATACCTGCCCTAATAGTTGCCCGGAAAAGGATGAGTTGGCTGCCCAAGCTGCCCGTCCGTACTCTGACACGCCGCGCACATGTCAGAGGTGGCGCGGGGGCGTTGGGGAGCTGTCATAGGTGGTTATCGATATCCACCAATGTATTCTCGACACGTGTCCCCCTGCACATGGGGTAAATATTCTCCTGAGATTCGGTTAGAGGTTCCTACACGCGCCTGTGACTAGGCCGACTGTTAAGTCCTTGAAGCGATCGACCTGATGAGGTCGAAGAGGTTGCTCGATCACTTATCTAAATGAGCGATGGATTTGGTCGACTATCTGTCCGGTCGATTATCTAAATGATCGATCCTCCCGCCTTTTAGCATAGCTTTCCTCTCGATTTGATCTTCTCGACCGGCTGGGCAGACCGGTTTAGCCATGTGTATATAATATCCCATATCATCTAGTCCCCCCCACTCTGGTCGAGTCTGAATGACTCGATCTAAGAGTGAACTCGTATTTATCGACCTCCTGGGTGCGTGGTGTCAAATATCGACCCTCTGATGGGTTTCCCGCTTGATTTTTGAATAATGCCTCATTAATTGTCAGAAATAAAGTCTTCTGTCACACGCCTTTCATGTCGCATCTGCTTTTTCGCCACGTGTCCTGCTTGTCAGGTACTTGGCCGGTGTTTTAATGATAACGCCTCCTCGCATAACACGCCCGCTTTGAGTACCGTGCCAATTAATGTTGTCCCCCATACGATCTAACTTTAATCCAACGGTCCCCATCTTTTCAACCCTTAGACTCTCCAAGGTATAAATCCCACACATAGTGAATTTTCAGACTTTTTCCACCGTTGCAATTTCGAACTCTCTTGTGCCTAAAAATTCTCTCTGCAAAAAACTCTATCTTCCTCGGCGATTTCCCTGAAATCTTTGAGTCTTCCCAATTCTCCCCTCTGCGGCTATGGGTAAGTTGTTCTTTCGCCTGATTTACGCTTCCTATACTTGAAATTTTGTGTTTTAAGAAATTTTCCTTCTTTCTTTTTTCGAATTGGGTATCTGAAGTTTTACTGATTGCATGTTTTGAATCTGTGTGTTGAATTTTCATGCTCGCCGGTTAATCGTCGTAGATTTCGTCCTCCCCCTTTGAAATTCTCTCGGAATCCCTGTTCATTTTCTTCAAAATCGCCCCTTTCGTAGAACCCTAATTTTGAAAGCCTTCTCCTCCTGCCTTTTCCCCCTTTTTTTTTTTGCCAAAATTCCTCCTTTTTGTATTGTTCCTTTCTTCTTTTGTTTTCAGATCCTGCTACCTCGACCACCTCCTCTGATTCGGTTGAGATCTTGCCTTCCACACTTAAGGCCATTCCTCTTTCGATTCTTCACCCCGGTGAGACCATCCCCACCCGCGTCTTTACTGCTCGTGTCGCTTCTCCCATCTCTGGGGATACTATGGATAATATCCCTCTCCGCCGTCGCCGACCTACTCTTGGTGCGGTAGACGAACCAGAAGTGGACGAAGTCGTTTCTCCTCAGCCCATTTCTGCCCCATCTTCGACCATTCCACCTTCTTCCTCCACACCTGGGCCTTCGAACTCTCCTCCCAAACGATTTTCGACCAAGAAACTTTCCAAACTTTCCAAGCGTTCATCTTCTACTTCTCTCTCTCACCCTTGGTTTAAACCTGAAAAAATCGGCCAACCTCTTGGTTGGGCGTTCTTTGTGTCTTCTCCTTCTGACAAGTATGATCATCCTCCGCAGGATTGTTATACCTTTTTCGAGATTCAGTTTAAACTCGGCCTTTGTTTTCCTATAAACCCCGAGCTGCTTCAGATTTGTGCGTGGTTCGGGCTCCCTATACACCAACTTCCTCCCAATGTCATCCGCTTCATAACCACCTTCATTATCCTTTGTCATGTCCGTCTTGGTCGATTCGACCTCGCCTTCTTCCATTACTGCTATGCCCCTTCCAAACAAGCCTGGGGGCTCTACCTAAAGAGTCGTAACGGTGCTCACTTCATCAACGATGTTCCCTCCAATTTGCCCAAGTGGATCGACAGGTTCATTTTTGTTCGACCTGATGTGCCGTTCCCCTGGCTTTCCATCCCTTGGGTGAAGGAGGTTCCCCAAGAAGTTTCTGCTCCTCCCTCGAATCCTCTTTTCGAGCAAAGGGTCCATACTTGGAACTCTAAGACCGTTGCGTCAGAAATACTTCTCAAGGACGAGAACCTTCTCCACCACTGTGGTTTTCTCACCCATAAAACTTGTCCTCCTCCCTCCGACGAGATCCTCGATCTCATTCGACTTGAAGATGATCCAGGTAATCTTCGAGCAGATTAGTCGAGTGCATGTGCGTTTCCCTGTTTTTGTTCTGAGTGATTATTACTGATATTGAATATAATCTATGTTGTGATTTTCTTGCAGAGGTGCCTAGTTTCAACATCCCTCCGAGAAAAACTCCTCTGAAAAAGAAGACGGGAGGTACTTCTGGCTCAACCGGGGGCCAGGTCGAGGGATCGACCACCTCCTCGGGGTCTCGACCAGAGCCTCAACCGCGGTTGCCTCCACAAGAGACCCCTTTACCCCCGCCCCTGCCACCGGGGCCACAACAACCTCAACAACAACAGCAACAACAACCACCACAACAGAAACAACAACAACAGCAGCAGCAGAAACAACCACAACAACAGCAACAACAACCCTCCAAGACCCCACAAAGGCGATCTTCCTTGCTTCCTCCTGAGAAGAACCCTCAGCACAAATCTGACTCCCAATCGACCTCCAAGTCGTCGACCTCCTCGAAAACCATCGACCACCAACACAAATCTGATGATCGCCTAAAAACCACTGACCGCCATCAGAAATCAGACGACCACTCACAGAAGACAGGTCCTCGAGCTTCCAATCCCAAAGATAACCCTCAAGGCCAAATCACCGATAAATCCTCCAAACCCCACACTTCATCCAAAACCAAAACCCAAGAAAAACTGCCCCTTGCCCAACAATCCTCCAAAACCACTTCTGCTGGATCGACCAAAGCTCTGGTCGAGTCCGGAAATCGTGATGACGGGGACGCGAGTTAGACTTGGGCAAACGCTCTCGCACTGAGCAGGGTGAGGCGGTTGTCAAGCGAGGGCGCACTGGCTATCTTGCTCCTGATCCTCTCACCCCGAGGTCGACGTCCCTGCTATCTGCCTCTGTGAACGAGGTGGTCGAACGCCTCGAGGGTGCCCTCCTCGAGGATGATCGCAAAAAGGCTAGCGTCACGCTGCTCGAGGTTGGCGATAAGCTCGTGCAGTGGCTCGCTCAGGTATTATTCATCTCTAACTTTACATTGGTTCTTCTCATTTTCCTTTGTCGATACATATGTTGAATTACCTTATCGTTTTTGTTGATAGGGCTTGGTTGACTTTTTGCCCTTGACCAAGGAGGCCCGAGACAGCTCAGGTAAGTTGATAAAGGGCCTCGAGGGTACCATCGGCTACCTGCAAGATAAAAACTCAACCCTCGTGCAGCACAACGCCAAACTCCGCGAGGCCCAGACAGAACAGAAGGCCGAGCTTGAAGTCAAGGGTAAATCCCTTGATGAGGAGCTCGCCAAGAAGAATAAGGCTCTCGCGGAGAGAGAAGCCGCCCTCGCGGCCAAGGAGTTTGCGGTGGCGGAAAAAGAAACTGCGCTGGAGGAGAAGGAGACTGCGCTCGAGCAAGAGCGGATTGCTCGAACACAAGCAGAGGCTGCTCGAGTGCAGTCTGAGGCTACTCGAGCACAGGTGGAGGCTGCTCGGGTGCAGGCAGAGGCTGCTCGAGCTGAGCTGGAGGCTACCTTAGCCAAAGAAAGGGCTGCCAATGCCAGCCAATGCAAACGCTACGCTGATGCTGCAGCTCTTCGAGCTCGGCAAATGATGTGGGGCACAACAACTGGGCAGCTTTTCCTCCGTGAATTCCGTGAACAAGTGGTGGCTGATTATACGTGGTCACCACAATTTTTGAAGGAGGTGTAAGACTTTGGGGTGGACTGCTTTCAGTTCGCCCTTCAGAATGCCCGCGAGCAGATCGCTGAGGACGACTTCGAGCAGCTCGACCCTGGGGCTATCTGGGAGGCCTTGACTAAGGTTCCTTCTAGCTTCCAGGGCGATCCTAGCCTACCCTCCCAGCACGAGTAGTGGTCGGAGCTACTTGAAAGGACTCTGGCTCGATCAGATATCTTGAAGAAAACTTATGCTCTGCCCGATGGTCTAACTCCTCCAGCCTCGATGTTGGCCATGCTGACTGAGTCCATTTGCCAGCGTCCACTTAATGAAGCTTGCGACTCGACCTCCAGGACCAACCATCCACCCGATCCCAGCGCTAATCAGATTAATGCCGATTCGACCGCAACTCCTCCTCCTCCTTAGATTTAGCTTTATATTTTCCATTTTGTCTGTTTTGAATCTGAACTATGTACTCCAATGAACTATGCAATATTCGTGAAATGGTGATATTTTGTTTTTGACTTGCCTTGATCTTCAATAATGCTCTTAATAATTCGACTTATTGCCTTTGTCATAACTCCTCAATGGAAGAACCAAAGAGGACTTCAGAGTATGATTGATGCGAACTTTGATATATGAATAACACGCTTTCATTAGTCGGTCCATTCTTTGTTATTTAAACGATATTTGTATGTTTGCCTCACGACCACTTGAATAATTTAGTCGTAACATACACACATACACACATGCCCATCCCTGGAGGTGGTCGAGGCATGCGACCATCCAGCCTCGTGGCCTTTAAACATGATGGATTTTAAATTTTTGAACACATTCCCACCTCCGGAGGTGGTCGAAACATGCGACCATCCAGCCTCGTGGCCTTAAACATGATGGATTTTAGATTTTTGAACACCTGCCCACCCTTGGAGGTGGTCGAAACATGCGACCATCCAGCCTCGTGGCCTTAAACATGATGGATTTTAAATTTTTGAACACATGCCAACCCCTGGAGGTGGTCGAAACATGCGACCATCCAGCTTCGTGGCCTTGATCATGATGGATTTTCTGCGCCATTGGACTTCCCTTTTACGCTCGAGCTTTTGTGCTCGTCCTCTGGTCTTGAAGTTGCGCTCATCCCGGTGCTCTTTTCTCCATGTTTTCTCACCTAGCTATGAGGTCTTCATTGCGAGGAATTTGTCTTCACACTTGCCCACCCGCGACGAATGTTCCAAAAAGGAGGTCTTCGACCAACCTGCTGTTGGGACATATGAGGATCTCGATATGCACAAATCACGGACAAACATTCAACATAAACCTATGCACAGAAGATCTAAAGGTTTGATGAAGAAAACTTACTGCTTAAAATTTATGTATCTTCTCGGAATCGAACAAACTTGACCAATCCAGAAAGCAGACGTCACGGCGAAGTCAACGGCGTTGACCGATCAGAAAACGGAGGTCTCACAAGCTCTCACGCGCTCGTGTAAGTCCCAGCAACTGCTTCCTTCCGGCGGCGCGTGGTGACGCGTGCGGCGGTGGCTGGTGGTGATCTCGACGGCGATCTCTTCGTCTCGTCGTCCTGGTCGTCGTGGTATGGTCACTTGCTGGTTTTGGTCTCCGGTTTGGATGTATGATAGATCTGATTGGAATCCCGTATATACCTTAAGATCTTCTACTGTATTCTCAAACAGCTATCTAGATCTTGTATCAGTGGAGCACAAGAAATAGAACAACTCCTTGGAAGAGAGAGAGATAGGGGGCGGACGAGTTCCTTATTGTATGGGATTGTTCTCTTCTTCCATGAGCATAATGCTGTATATATAGAGCTACAGTAGGGACCCTAAGGAGAATAGGATAAGGGCTTCTAATATATTAATACTGTGGAGCAACCCCACAATTAATATATTAATAATATTAAAGTCCACCAAAATAATATTATTGCACTACCCTCACCTATCCCAAATTACATTTGAGACTCCTTATTATAATATCCGATTTACCTCCCCATGTTTAAGATATAATGTCCATTAATTAATTCGATCAC
>CACSLK010002554.1:7173003-7184486 GCA_902706635.1 Striga hermonthica
TTTTGTTTTTTTTTTTGTATTGTTTTTTATGAAGGAAAAAATGAAATTTGGCAAAGTGGCCTATCTTGGGTCAAGGAAAAACAAAAGAAACAATAGGTAATGGGTGAGATGGCTAAGACGCGGCCAATTCATGTTCAAGGAAAATTGCTCTCTCTCTCTCCTCTTGTTTTTTTTTTCTTTCTGCAACTGTAATCACCCTGCAACTCGTCTTCTTTCAAATTTATTTGTTTAGCTCACGTACACAGTACAGAAACGCAGCCATGAAGAACCAAAAATTAATATAGAAAAATTAAAGGAGGAGTAGGAAAAATCTTTCCAAATTTGAAGATGATGATTTCTCGATCTGAGATCTGGTTGTTCATTCGGCATAAATTAACCCCGATCAAATTAGAGCCCCCCCTTCCTCTAGCGCCAAGCTGTTGATACATGAAATTGTATCAACATAGGGTATTCGGAAAAATGTGTTGTATGGTACTTCTGTGTATTTTTTGTCAATTGAATGAAGAAAAAATAATAAAATTAAATTGTCAGAAAAGAAAGGAATCAAGAAAATAAGAATTGTTGTTTCTTTCAAGCAATAGAGCAATCCCGACATAGTGTATTTGTTGCATTTAGGTGTAAAATGCACATAAAAAATTGAAGAAGAAATCCTCTCATTAAGAAGATGAAGATCTCCCTTTTTTCAGACCACAATCTCAGGAAGAGAAAGATAATAATAGCTCCTCAGACCTCTCTCGATGATGTCCATCATCGGGGTATATATATATGTTTTTTGTGGGCCGTTATTATTACAAGTGGTGTTTATTTTTTGGCCCTAAAATACAATAGTTGACTTAATACATATCCACGTGTAATACTTTTATAGGCGAGGCCAAATTGGGTATCAACACAATGTTACGGGGAAACACAATCATGTCCTTGTTGAATGTGCCATCCGATTCAGGTATTGAAACTCCCCTTTCGCAGTGAGTCCTACTCTTCACGTTGAACTGGTCGTCTAAAGTCGCCATTAGATGATCACCATGGCATCCTTGTACGTGTTTATCGCCTCGCCCCGTCAAGGTTGGTCCACGTCCGCCGGATCAATAATGAATAATATAAAAATAATTACATAATTCATCTTATGACCCACGCAGAAGACGTACATGAGTTCCCTATGACAGTAAACTATGTGGTGTCCCACCGCGCGAATAATTTATTACAAGTATTTATCCAAAAATTCCTCGACATGCCTGAGGCTTATAAAACATCATACATTCAAACATGAATTAAAATCCATACATACGGGCAATAGTCGGATTCAAAATCACCTGCAAAAGACTAATTACAATTTCTAATCTACTATGTCGCTGCGTCCGTACGCAATTAATTCATGTAAACAGGCAAGTCCAAATTCAAACTGTGCACGAAGTTGAATTAAACCTGGGCTATGATGCCAGTTGTTGGGTTCTATTAGCAACGACAACAACAAGCACAGTATTGAACTTATTAAAATTAATCCTAACGCAGCAGAGTCTAAAGTTAGGATGTTGACGTTACCTATTAAAAACGTTTGTCGACTCAAAGATGATTCTAAATACTATTGGTGAAGTTTGTTTGATCACCACAATCCAATGGGAAGATGGATTTAGTCTTTACTCGATCCTAATCGAGATGTCGAACTAAGCACGGTCAGGTTGGGTCGTCTGACGGTCAAGTTGCAGCGGCTTGGTCGCAGGTTCGATCGCTGGCAGGTAGCGGAAGACAGCGGTTGGACAGGGCCAAAAGCTGGTCTCGGTCGCTGGCGCTGGACGGGGTTGCTAGCGACGGTTTCAGACTCACGCGGGTGCACTTTGGTAGCTGGGCAGGACGCGCTGGCTGTTGGGTTCGATATACCGTACGGAACAGAGTTTACAGCGGAATTTAAAATTTTATAAGTATTTATCTTATAAATACTTATTCCGTACATAAGTATAACGATATAACGAATAAGCATCATTTAAAATCTAGTAACTTTTACTAATTTTGATTTGATATGTAATTTATAAAAATTACCTTTGTTCTTGAACTCCTTCAAAACCGACGATGTATGAGGAAATCAATTCCCGGTTTGGTAACGATCACTTCTTGTGGTTACTCACTTTAGGAATCCAAATGTCTTCCCTCTAATCGTATCCACCTTTAGAAGTCCGGTTCCGACAATAGTTCCTTCGCTAGTAGAAACTACTCAGTTTTATTCAATAAGTATGGAATATATATTTATAAGGAAATTTTCCAAGAACACTTTCTTGTATTATCACTCAACTCTTTGAATGAATTTTTCTCTTGGAAGAATTTAGCTCAAAAACTTAGCCATTAATATGCAAACATTTTGCACCTATTTATACTAAACATTTTAGCATAAAATAATCAATATTTGATATATTTTATTTTAAATAAAATCAGATTTTATTTAAATAATCATACCAAATATTGACTTTTAATTAATAATGTGATTGGTTTATAACCACCATCAATCATTATTATTGTATTAATAAAAATAAGATTAATTATGTGGATTAGTTAACAACTCCTAACCACCATAATTAATTTATTCTTATTTCAGATATATGACCTAATTGAGCATGCCAAAGTGTGAATGAACTATGATTATCTAATTTTCTTTTATTTTGTTGAATAGTTAGGATGAGACTTTGTGGTGTAATGGTATATAACCCATTTGTCAAATTTCCGGAATATATAGAAGTTGTATCTTTGAAAATGGAACATCTTCCATTCTCAATAACAAACTTAAAACCTTCTCTATCCATTACTGGAATAGAAATAATGTTTCTTATAACATCCGGAACATACAAACAATTTGTAAGACAAATTTTTACATCATTATTTAAAGCTAGATAAACAGTCCCAATTTCTTTGGCAGCAACTCTTGCTCCATTGCCCATCTTAGGATTGTTTCATCATCTTCTAGCTTGTTACTTCTTGCCATCATCTGCAAATCATTGCAAATATGTGAGCCACAGCCGGTATCCAATACCCAAGAAGAATCGTTAACTGATAAGTTAACTTCAACAAAATAAATACCTGAACTTTTCAGGCTAGCAAGATACTCCTTGCAGTTCCTAACCACCATAAATATGCGTGGGCCTTGTAAAATTAATCCTTTTTCATATATATGACCTAATCGAGCATGCCAAAGTGTGAATGAACTATGATTATCTAATTTTCTTTTATTTTGTTGAATAGTTAGGATGGGACTTTGTGGTGTAATGGTATATAACCCATTTGTCAAATTTCCGGAATATATAAAAGTTGTATCTTTGAAAATGGAACATCTTCCATTCTCAATAACAAACTTAAAACCTTCTCTATCCATTACTGGAATAGAAATAATGTTTCTTATAACATCCGGAACATACAAACAATTTGTAAGACAAACTTTTACATCATTATTTAAAGCTAGATAAACAACTCCTAACCACCATAAATATGCGTGGGCCTTGTAAGATTAATCCTTTTTTCAGATATATGACCTAATCAAGCATGCCAAAGTGTGAATGAACTATGATTATCCCTATAGATTTTTATCCCTAGGATAAAGGATGCTTCTCCCAAATCTTTCATGGAGAACTGTTTAGACAACCATGTCCGTGTTGATTGTAACATTCCTATATCATTCCCAATGAGTAGGATATCATCAACATATAGAACAACAAATGCAACTGCATTCCCACTAACCTTCTTATAAACACATAGTTCATCCGGATTCTGATGAAAATCAAACGTTTTGATCGTTTCATCAAACCGAATGTTCCAACTCCTTGAAGCTGACCTTGTGTTGACCACTCGTCTCCGTCATGCCGCATTGCTTAAGGTATGTTTTTATTTAAGTATTAATGAAAATGCTTAATGAGTAAATTGTGAATTTGTACACATGTAACAATGAGACTATTTGTGTAGAGTATTGTTATTTTTGGGGCTTAAGATCTTTCCACCTTGATTTAATCGAACTCTAGTGTTTAAAGGCGAACTCTGGACTTATGGAATCATGATTTTCTTGTTGTTTTGTGCTAAACATTGTTCGGCTTATTCAATGTAGAGCTATGAATACCCACAACAATCGTAACCGTCAGCTATCTCTGTCTCCTTCCCCGCCTCCTCGTTATCACCAGGCCCCTCCGGCCATGTACTTGACCCAGCTCATAGTCTAGTTTCAGAGAATGAATGCACTGACTTTCGCGGGGACTGAGAACCCCACTGCAGTACTAGAATGGATTAAAGAGCTGGATAAGATTTTCGTTATACTTCCTCTCTCGGACCAACAGCGTGTATCACTCGCAGCTTATCAGATGAAGGAGGACGCTTCTGACTGGTGAATTGACCACTGGGCTCGGAAGCCAGAGGCAGAGCTTCATGCTCTCACTTGGGAGCAGATGAAAACGATGGTGCGTGGCAAGTTCCTTCCCCAGAGTTTATGGGATAGGATGGAACATGAGTTCTACCATTTGCAGCAGGGCAGCTCCACCGTGGACGAGTATATTAGCACTTTCACTCAGATGTGTCTTTTTGCTGGCGACTCGGTGAATACTGATGCCAAGAAGGCCCGCAAGTTTCTTAAGGGGCTCAATCAGAGGATCCCTGAACTGGTGGGAAGTCACGGATTGATGTCTTTCGCCAACACGGTGAGTCGGGCTCAGGAGGTGGAGAGCTGTCTCATTCCGATAGCTCCAGTCCCTTCATATATTCATGCCTCCCAGCCTTCTCAGATTGTTGTTCAGTATGCCCAGCCTATTACCTCTGTGCCGACCAGCTCTAGCTCGGGCAAGAGGAATTCAAACTTTTAGAACAAAAATAAGGGAAAGAAGGGGAATTTCGGTCATCGCGATAATCGCCCACCGGCAACCATACCTGCCCGAGATGCGACAAGTCCCATGGAGGCGAGTGCCTCGCGAACCAGCGCTCATGTTTCAACTGCAACCGTCCAGGGCACTATGCCAATGTTTGCCCCAATCCGAAGAGACAGCAGCAACAGCAGCCCTTCCCCCAGCAGCACCAGCAGCAGCTTCCCCCACCCCACCCCCATCATCAGCAGCAACAACCCCCAGCATTTCAGCAGAAGGCTGGGGGTCAGGCCAGAGTCTACACCATTGCTCATGACGAGGCGGCCAACAATGCAGGTACCATGTCTGGAATGCTTTCTATATTCAATGTGCCTGTTTTTGCATTATGTGACACCGGAGCCGCCCATTCATTTATATCTTCTCGATGCCTGGAGGCTTTAACTCTTAGCGAGGTGTGCAAGGTCGATCCTCTCGAGGTTAGTCTAGCCTCGGGAAAAATTATTATCTATGATTCCTTGGTTCGTGATTTTCCTATTTCTATCGGTGGGCGAGTTCTGGTTGTTGATGCTTATGTGATCGAAATGCGAGACTTCGATGTGATCTTGGGCATGGACTGGCTCACTCGCTACCGAGCCGATATCCGGTGCCAGGAGCGCGAAGTTACCCTCTTTCTCGATCCTGATCAGCCTGTCGTATTCTTTAGTGTGAAGTCGAGGACTGTGCCTCGAGTCATATCTTCTATGCAAGCTAGGAAGATCCTGTTTAAGGGTAGCTGTCAAGGTTATCTTGTTTCTATGGTGTCCGAGGATGATTCCGAGTGGACTCCGGAGGGAGTTTCTATTGTTTGTGAGTATCTCGATGTTTTTCCTGATGAACTACCCGGAGGACCACCCGACCGCCAAGTCGAGTTCACCATTGACCTAGTCCCAGGAGCCAGCCCCGTTTCTAAGGCCCCTTACTGTATGGCGCCAAAAGAGCTTCAAGAGCTCAAGGCCCAGATCCAAGAGTTGCTCAAACTCGGTTTCATTCGGCCGAGTGTTTCGCCATGGGGAGCGCCCGTTTCATTCGTGAAGAAGAAAGACGGATTCATGCGCATGTGATTGACTATCGGGAGCTGAATGCCCTTACAGTCAAGAACAAGTATCCCCTTCCCCGCATTGAGGACCTTTTCGACCAGCTGAGGGGAGCCAGCGTCTTTTCAAAGATTGATTTGTGTTCTGGCTATCATCAGTTGAAGATCCGAGAGTCGGATATTTCTAAGACTGCTTTCCGTACCCGCTATGGCCACTATGAGTTTGTGGTAATGTCGTTCGGACTTAGCAATGCCCCAGCCGTTTTCATGGACCTTATGAATAGGGTTTTTCATCCTTTCCTGGACCAGTTTGTCATCGTGTTCATCGACGACATCTTGGTCTATCCTCGAGATATCGATCAGCACAAGGAGCATCTGCGGATTGTGCTTGAGACTCTTCGCCGCGAGAAATTATATGCTAAGTTCTCGAAGTGTGAATTCTGGCTGAACCGTGTGTCATTCCTTGGCCACATTGTGACAGCTCGAGGCATTGAGGTGGATCCCAGCAAGATTGAGGCAGTGAGCAAGTGGGATACGCCAAGAAGTGCTGTTGATGTTCGTAGTTTCCTAGGGTTAGCAGGATACTACAGGAGGTTTATCGAGGGCTTCTCGAAGATAGCTCAGCCACTAACCAACCTTACAAAGAAGGCCGTGAGGTTTGATTAGAGTTCGAAGTGCGAGGAGAGTTTCAAAGAGTTGAAGAGGAGACTCACTACCGCGCTCGTCTTGGCCATACCCGACCCTACTTTGGAGTTTACTATCTACAGTGATGCTTCGAAGATGGGCTTGGGTTGTGTTCTCATGCAGCAGGGGAGAGTTGTGGCCTATGCTTCGAGGCAGTTGAAGTCTCACGAGCATAACTACCCCACTCATGACTTAGAGTTAGCCGCAGTGGTTCACGCTTTAAAGATCTGGAGGCATTACCTTTACGGAGGGAAGTGTGAGATTTTCATAGACCATAAGAGCCTGAAGTACATTCACTCAGAAGGAGCTGAATATGCGGCAGCGTAGGTGGTTGGAGTTGGTCAAGGATTACGACTGCACCATTAGCTACCATCCTAGGAAAGCTAATGTGGTAGCCGATGCCCTTAGTCGGAGGAGTTATGGCCAGCTGTCTTGCTTATTCACTGAGCAAGATGTCCTTCTTCGGGAGTTCGAGCGGCTACAGCTAGAGGCAGTGGAGTCGACGTCGATGGCCGGTGGTATGTTGAGCACTTTGGTCGTGGGACCAATTCTTCGAGAGAGAATAGTCGCTGAGCAGCCGAATGATCATTTTCTCTGCCGAATGAGGGATTTGGCGTCTAGCGGTCAGATAGGTGGTTTCGCAGTCGCAACCGACGGAGCATTACTCTTCGAAGGTAGACTTTGTGTTCCGAAGGTGTCGGAACTGCGGAGGGAGATTTTGAGAGAGGCCCATAGTGCCTCGTACACCATCCATCCTGGTAGCACGAATATGTATCAGGACTTGAGGAAGTCTTTCTGGTGGCGTGGCATGAAGAGGCAAGTAGAAAAATTCGTGGATGGGTGTCTGGTGTGTCAGCAAGTGAAGGCTGAGCACCAGAAACCGAGAGGATTGTTGCAGCCCCTTGAGGTTCCCCTGTGGAAGTGGGAGTGAATCACAATGGATTTCTTGGTGGGATTGCCGAGGTCGAGGACCGGGCATGACTTTATTTGGGTGATTGTGGATCGCCTTACGAAATGTGCCCACTTTGTGCCAGTACGGACGACTATGAAGGCTAGTGAGTATGCCGAGTTGTTTGTGGCTGAGATCGTTAAGCTTCAGGAGTGCCTGTGGAGATCGTGTCTGATTGAGACGCGAAGTTCACTGGCCAGTTCTGGAAGACTATGCACCAAGCCATGGGGACGAGGTTGGAGTTCAGTACAGCTTTTCATCCTCAGACAGATGGTCAGTCGGAGCGGACGATCCAGTATTTGGAGGATATTTTGAGGGCTGTGGTCTTGGATCCGAGCCTAACTTGGGAGTATGCCCTTCCGTTAGTCGAGCTGACCTACAATAATAGCTACCACTCTTCGATCAAGATGGCCCCGTACGAGGCTTTGTACGGACGTAAGGTCCGGACTCCTTTATATTGGGATGAGGTTGGAGAGAGGAGGATTATGGGTCCGGAGTTTGTCCAGAGTACTGCGGCGACAGTTGAGGAGATCCGGAAGACCATCAGGGCTGCCCAGGAGAGGCAGAAGGTTTATGGCGACCGGAAGAGGCAAGAACATGTGTATGCAGTCGGTGATCATGTCTTCCTGAAGGTTTCACCCATGAAGGGTATGATTCGCTTCGGGAAGAAGGGGAAACTTACACCTCGCTATATCGGGCCATTTGAGATCCTTGCTCGAGTCGGGTACTTGGCGTATCAGCTAGCTTTACCACCAGATTTGTCGGGGGTGCACGATGTGTTGTCTCGATGTTGCGGAGATATGTGCATAATCCTGACCATGTGGTGGACTTCGGCGAGCTGCAGGTCGAGCGAGACCTTACTTATGAGGAGGTACCGGCAGCCATTTTGGACCGGAAGGTCCATCAGCTGAGAAACCGGGCAATGAGTTTAGTGAAGGTGCGGTGGAGTCGACACGACGAATCCGAGGCGACATGGAAAAGGAGGACGATATTAGGAGGCGTTATCCGAACTTCATGTTTTGAGTTTCCCTTGGTATATTTTTTCTTAGTGCTCTCTAGTTGCTTTGTTTTCGAATTCCGAGGGCGGAATTCCTTCTAAGGTGGGTAGATTGTAGCGCCCCGTTCGATTTATAGAATTTCTCGGATTATTCTATTTATCGAATCTTAATTTTGAGATTATATTTTATATTATTATATGGATACTGTGATTATATAGCTCGTTCGATTTTATCAATCGTCGTTTGAATTTTCGGTTTAATCGCGTAAGCCGAATTGTTGTTCGTTTGAATTCGTTTTAGAACCCTTGCGACCCGAACATCAAAATGAATCAACAAGACCTTAAGACTATTATATTACCATCTCTTTAATAGTATTTTTGTCCATAAAAACCGAATTAGAAGAGGAAAAATTGATTGTCGTCAAATTCTTCGGTTTTCAATTATTGTCGGATTTTAAGTCCGATTTCGGTTCCGTAAAATTAATTTTCTTCTCAATCCTTTTAGTAAGCATAAAAAACGAAGTTAATAAGTTTTGTTCAGCAATTTTAAGTACCAAAACCGAATCCATACTCATGCATGAGTTAGAGAACCATGTTACTCTCTTTCGGCATCATGTGTTGGTAAAATATTAGTTTGAGGTTTAGATGAGATCTGGATCTTATGTCCCCTCTTATCATGTTCTTGTGTTTCATTCCTTAGTTGTATTAGACCATTAAAAACCTGAATAACTTGAGCAAATAGAGAGAAAATCAGATTTCATGCAAGATAGGGAGAGAAGTAGAAGAACCGAGCAACACCTCTTTCATTTCTCCACATTTTCGTTTTCTTGAAGGGGTAAGGTTCCTCTGTTATGACTTCAAGCAATTGTTTTTTGAAAATTTGTTCTTCATGTGAAATATAGTTCGTCTTGTTAGCTTTCTCTAGCCTTTGGAATTTCATAAATCCGAGTTATATCGAGTGAGTTATGATTTTTATAAAACGAGTGCGCAAGCAGTTTTTTTCTGGAACTGGCAGCATGAGTCTATATAATGTTTGGCCTATTTATGGTGTCATAATGTGATCTAGTGAATTTGTAGTCTTCATAAAAGTTATAGTTATGTTGATTAGCTTTCTAAAGAGATAGTATTCATGCTGAGTTGATATCTATAGCTTGAGTTGTGTTCATATGATTGTAGATATACATGAAGTAGAGTTTTACTCTTTGGCAGAAAACTGATGTTAAATGTTAGTAGATTTTACACCATCTTAAAGACCTTATCTGCTTTTGTGTTCTAAATGAAAGTTGTAGGGCTATCTCTTAGCTTTCTATGAATACTATAAAGTGATTATTCAAACTCATTTATAAAGTGATTATTTGACAATATGGTCTTCAGAAAAGCTGTAGACATATGAGTTAGCTATCATTTAGTTTTTGAATCTCATTAAAAACATGTCTGTAGCTCCAGTTATCTATTAAATACTGAAGTCTGGTCGGTTACAAGTTCTCGATTTTTGACTGCTACTCAGTTTTGAATGTTTGATGATTTATTCCCTAGTACACGACCTTATTTACTTTCGGTGTCTTCATAAGAATTATAGATGCATGTGTTAGGATTTCAGTGCAACTTGAATCATATTCATCCGAGTTTTTTACTAAAAGTTATGTTGATTTCAAAAATGCTGCCCGGTTTAAGTTTTTAAAAACGTACATAGTATTTTTAGAAATGGGATTTCCTTGATTAAATGATTATGTGAGCTTAGTTAGACTAAGTGATTGTTACGATTAGTTGTTCATGTGTTGCATAGTCATTTATAAGATTATTTTAATAAATGTAGGTGCTTGACGAGCCGAGCTCGCCGCCTACCCGTTATTGTTGTGCTTTCGCTTGTTATCGTCCAGGTGGGTTTACTTATAAAATTTGCTATGCCGTATGTATTATAATTAATGTTGGGTTGGTATGATCTAAGTATGCATGTAAACCATGTAGCCTATCGGCGTGAGCCGATTCGGCCATCGGTACGGTTGTTCCCGTCGATGTAATGCGGTTACCCTTGCGAGGTAAGTCCCTTAAGACCTAATGAAAGGCCGTGTCCGTAGCATGGCATGTACCCCCACCGTTAGGGTAATGAATCCCCTTTCCGTGACTAATGAAAGATGTATACACAGGGGTAATATATTGTGATATGATATGGGGATGTGACAGGTAATTGATTTATGTTCATACTGCGACCATGCCTTCTTTACATTATTCATTATTGTGCTATACGTGCATAGTGGTGAGCACCTCATTTTCATCTTGTGCTCATCCCCACCTGCTCTTCACGGATGCCGGTTAAGTAGGTGCCGGGTGACGAGGAAAGATGAGTGGGTCGATCTATTGATTATGCCTATATATTTCGCTTCCGTTAGAATAAATGAGGTCTTGTTGAACCTTTTATGTTGAGGCTTGTGAAATTTTTTTCAAAACTTATAACTTGTTTTGATGTTGGGAATACTTGATAGACCCTTGTTTATGATGTTTGGTTTTTATGAGGTTTGAATATACATGTTGAGTATTTTGTCATGTGATATGATTTGGGTTAATGAAAAACTTGTGAAAACCGGGTAATGAATTCTCGTGGGCCCAGATAAGACTTGGGTTATGAAAAATGTTGTTTAACACCCGTTAGATTTCGAAAATGATCTCGAAAAATTTTTACTGATTTTTGGAAAATCCGGAATTTCTTTAAAATCAAACATTTTGCACCTATTTATACTAAACATTTTAGCATATAATAATCAATATTTGATATATTTTATTTTAAATAAAATCAGATTTTATTTAAATAATCATACCAAATATTGACTTTTAATTAATAATGTGATTGGTTTATAACCACCATCAATCATTATTATTGTATTAATAAAAATAAGATTAATTATGTGGATTAGTTAACAACTCCTAACCACCATAATTAATTTATTCTTATTATTATTATTT
>CACSLK010002554.1:7203463-7219601 GCA_902706635.1 Striga hermonthica
TTTGAATAATATTTTTCGTGTTTTTTTAAATTCAATTCACGAAATTTGTTGTTACAGCTATATTTTCTGCTGAGTCGACTCGCTCCATTACGACGTCTCCTCTACCAATGATTTCTCTAATCAAATGGTATCGTCTCATAATGTGTTTGGATCTTTGATGAGATCTTGGTTCCTTTGCTTGCGCAATAGCCCCATTGTTATCACAATAAATCGTTATTGGATCAACAACAGATGGTACTACATCCAACCCTTGGATGAAGTTCCTTATCCAAACAGCTTCCTTTGCAGCATCAGATACAACAATATATTTAGCCTCTGTTGTAGAGTCAACAATCGTTTCTTGTTTGGAACTTTTCCAACTAACTGCTGCTCCATTCAGAGTGAATAAGTATCCAGACATGGATTTATAGTCGTCTTTATCGGAATGAAAACCAGAATCAGTAAAGCCTTCTAGTTTGAATTCTCCATTGCCATATACCATAAAGATATCCTTAGTCCTTCGTAAGTACTTAAGAATCATCTTAACGGCTTTCTAGTGTTCTTCACCTGGATTAGACTGATATCTGCTCGTTAAGTGCATGAGCCACATCAGGTCTTGTACATAACATTGCATACATAATGCTACCAATAGCTGATGCATAAGGTATATGACTCATCTGTTCTCTTTCTTCAGGTGTCTTTGGAGACATCGTTTTAGAAAGTGAAACCCCATGACTCATTGGAATATATCCACGTTTGGATTCTTCCATACAAAACCTTTTTAGTACCTTATTTATGTACATAGACTGGGATAGTCCGATCATCCTTTTAAATCTATCTCTATAGATTTTTATCCCTATGATAAAGGATGCTTCTCCCAAATCTTTCATGGAGAACTGTTTAGACAACCATGTCCGTGTTGATTGTAACATTCCTATATCATTTCCAATGAGTAGGATATCATCAACATATAGAACAACAAATGCAACTGCATTCCCACTAACCTTCTTATAAACACATGGTTCATCCGGATTCTGATGAAAATCAAACGTTTTGATCGTTTCATCAAACCGAATGTTCCAACTCCTTGAAGCTTGTTTAAGTCCATAAATGGACCTTTGAAGCTTACAAACCCTTTGTCCTATCAGAGTACTTAGAAATTGTGAAAACCGGAAATTAAAATTTCTGGAATGCGCCTCGAACCGAGTGTCGAACCTGACTGGGTGTAGCCACGCGAAGTGGTGGCCAGAGCCGCACGCCCGTGCTGAGAGACGTGAGGCCAACTGCAGTGGCCGATCGTTGACTCGCACGAGAGCTGCCGCCGCCATCACCGAATGCCAAACTCCCCAGGTCAGTGTATACGGCCAAACCTTGACCTTGTAGCCGGTATCTGAGTGGGTATATGCACGCGTCCTAGCGCCCCACATATACAGCGCCAGCGTGTGTGTCACCTCTCGGGTGATAGTGCATTAAACCCAGTCCAAACTTGTCCTTTTAGAGGTCTTTGGACCAGACATTTTTTTTTGTCAAAGTGTATGTTGATCTTTTGAGTCGTTGTGTGAATTCCCTAATCAACAACCCTCGATGTGTGGGGTTGGTCAATTAGTTTCCTTTGCCACATGCGAGATTTTCTCGACATGGCGAGATAGTAGTTTCGTATTAATGTGTGGCGGAGCCTTGAGTCTCGGTTGGAGACCGACTATGTGAAAGAAAATCGTTATTGAGTATCTAGCCTTTACTTCCTAAACCGCATACGAGATGTTGTTCATGTCGGCAAGGAGAGAGACTTTGTCAATGGTATCAAACAGAACTGTCTATTCTGAATGTACCAGATTTGAGAATAGTGTCGATTTTCTGTCCTATCATGATTTCTCGACCAAGTCAATAGCTTAGCCTGATGGTTGACTCCACCACCGGGACTTGTGAGCATGCATGCCACGTTCTATCCTCGTGATGGAGGGAATGTGTGCGTCATCTCGAGGTATGTGTTAATTGTGGCGAGCTGTGTGATAGGCAGAACCCTACATGTATGGAGGTATCGGTGACCTGTTGGGACCGAAGGTCCATCAGGGAAAGACCAGGAGTGGTACTCGTCAACGTCCAGTGAGTATAGTCAAGTTGAGGGCGAGATTATTTGGCAGGGGGAGACCGAGATTCGGAGAGAGTACCCGAACCTCACATTTGATGTCTCCTTCTTGTACCCTCTTTACCTTCTAGTGGTTTTGTTTTCGAATTTCGAGGACGGAATTCTTTGTAAGGTGGGTAGATTGTAACGCCCCGTTCGATTTATAGAATTTCTCAGATTATTCTATTTATTGAATCTTAATTTTGAGATTATATTTTATAATATTATATGGATATTGTGATTATATAGCTCGTTCGGTTTTATTTTATCAGTCGCAATTTGAATTTTCGGTGTAATCGTGTAAGCCGAATTTTTGTTCGTTTGAATCCGTTTTAGAACTGTTGCTACCTGAACTTCAAAATGATTCAACAGAGCTTAAAACAATTCTATTGTCATCTCTCTAATAGTATTTTCAGCCACCAAAACCGAATCAAGGGAGTTAAAATCAAATTTTAGTCAAATTTTCGATTTTAAGGTAACCGTTCGTTTGAAGTCTGAATTTGGTTCCGTAAATTTTGTTATTCTCATTTTCTTAGCAGGTTCCAAGATAGCTCTCAATAATTAATATTTTTCAGCTATTTTTAACATAAAAACCGAATTAGAAGAGGAAAAATTTATTTTAGTCAAATTCTTCGATCTTCGGTTATAGTCGGATTTTAAGTCCGATTTTGGTTCCGAAAAATTTATTTTTCCTCTCAATCCTTTTAGTATGCATCAAGACCATGCTTAACATTATTTTTACAAGTTAAAGGACCAACAATTCAGATTTTAGTGATTATCATAAGGTAATAACCAAAACAAAGAGCATATTAATGATCATAGCCATATTATTTCTTCATGTGAGCACATGATCTTGATCCAAATCTTGTTCCCTACCACATGTGATGCTAAACCAGATCCTTTTGTTCAGCTAAGCTTCTACATTGTTGAGAATCTTGGCAAGACAACCCAAGTCAACTAGACAAAACCTAATGTGCACATGAGAAATTTAACAACCATTTGCATATAATTTCTACCATTTTGTCTTGGTTATTCATGAGATACTTTAAGTATCATTTCTTAGCTGAGAATAGTCTTTGAACACTTAGAAAACATTAGCAAAAAGAGAGAAAAATCGAGTTCAAGCAAGAGAGGGAGAGAAGGAGAAGAACCGAGCAACACTTCTTTCATTTCTCCTCCTCATTTTCATTTTCTTGAAGGAGGTACGGTGCCTCTGTTACGACATTAAGTAATTGTTTTCTGAAAATGTGTTCTGCATATAAATTGTAGTTCGTCTTGTTATCTTTCTCTAGGCTTTGGAATTTCGATAATCCGATTAATATTGATTGAGTTATGATTTTGAAAAATTTATCATACAAGCAGTTTTTTTGGACCTGGCAGCATGAGTTTATATAATGTTTGGCCTGTTTATAGTGTCATAATGTGATCTAGTGAATTTATAGTCTTCATGAAAGTTATAGGGCTGTTGATTATCTTTCTAATGAGATAGGATTCATGTTAAGGTGATATCTATAGCTCGAGTTGTGTTCATATGATTGTAGATATACATGAAGTAGGGTTTTACACTTTGACAGAAAATTGATTCTAAATGTTAGTAGCTTTTACACCATTTTAAAGACCTCATCTGCTTTTGTGTTCTAAATGAAAGTTGTAGAGCTATCTCTTAGCTTTCTAAGCATACTATAACCATGTAATTTAGCTAACTCAAATGTCTACAGCTTTGTTGAAGACCATATTGGCAAATAATCACTTTATAAATGAGTTTGGATACAAAACATTCGATTCATAAAGTCTGCTCGAGACTAAAGTATGATATAAACAGCACCTCAGTATTTATCTTCTTAATCATGTTACCGACCTCTAAATTACATGGTTATAGTATGCTTAGAAAGCTAAGAGATAGCCCTACAACTTTGATTTAGAACACAAAAGCAGATAAGGTCTTTAAGATGGTGTAAAATATACTAACATTTAACATCAGTTTTCTGCCAAAGAGTAAAACCCTACTTCATGTATATCTACAATCATATGAACACAACTCGAGCTATAGATATCAACTCAGCATGAATCCTATCTCATTAGAAAGCTAATCAACAGAACTATAACTTTTATGAAGACTACAAATTCATTAGATCACATTAGGACACCATAAATAGGCCAAACATTATATAGACTCATGCTGCCGGTTCCAGAAAAAATTGCTTGCGCACTCGTTTTATAAAAATCATAACTCACTCGATATAACTCGGATTCATGAAATTCTAAAGGTTAGAGAAAGCTAACAAGACGAAATATATTTCATATGAAGAACAAAGTTTCAGAAAATAATTGCTTGAAGTCATAACAGAGGAATCTTACCTCCTTCAAGAAAACGAAAATGTGGAGAAATGAAAGAGGTGTTGCTCGGTTCTTCTACTTGTCTCCCTATCTTGCTTGAAATCTGATTTTCTCTCTATTTGCTCAAGTTATTCAGGTTTTTAATGGTCTAATACAGCTAAGGAATGAAACACAAGAACATGATAAGAGGGGACATAAGATCTAGATCCCATCTAAACCTAAAACTAATATTTTACCAACACATGATGCAAAAAGAGAGTAACATGGTTCTCTAACTCATGCATGAGTATGGATTCGGTTTTGGTACTTAAAATGGCTGAACAAAACTTATTAACTTCGTTTTTGATGCTTACTAAAAGGATTGAGAAGAAAATAAAGTTTACGGAACCGAAATCGGACTTAAAATCTGACAATAATTGAAAACCGAAGAATTTGACGACAATCAATTTTTCCTCTTCTAATTCGGTTTTTATGGATAAAAATACTATTACAGAGATGGTAATATAATAGTCTTAAGGTCTTGTTGATTCGTTTTGATGTTCGGGTCGCAAGGGTTCTAAAATGAATTCAAACGAACAACAATTCGGCTTACGCGATTAAACTGAAAATTCAAACGACGATTGATAAAATAAAATCGAACGAGCTATATAATCACAGTATCCATATAATAATATAAAATATAATCTCAAAATTAAGATTCGATAAATAGAACAATCTGAGAAATTCTATAAATCGAACGGGGCGCTACAATCTACCCACCTTAAAAGGAATTCCGCCCTCGGAATTCGAAAACAAAGCAACTAGAGAGCACTAAAAAAATATATACCAAGGGAAACTCAAAATATGAAGTTCGGATAACGCCTCCTAATATCGTCCTCCTTTTCCCATGTCGCCTCGGATTCGTCGTGTCGACTCCACCGCACCTTCACTAAACTCACTGCCCGGTTTCTCAGCTGATGGACCTTCCGGTCCAAAATGGCTGTCGGTACCTCCTCATAAGTAAGGTCTCGCTCGACCTGCAGCTCGCCGAAGTCCACCACATGGTCAGGATTATGCACATATCTCCGCAACATCGAGACATGAAACACATCGTGCACCCCCGACAAATCCAGTGGTAAAGCTAGCCGATACGCCAAGTCCCCGACTCGAGCAAGGATCTCAAATGGCCCGATATAGCGAGGTGTAAGTTTCCCCTTCTTCCCGAAGCGAATCACACCCTTCATGGGTGAAACCTTCAGGAAGACATGATCATCGACTACATACACATGCTCTTGCCTCTTCCGGTCAGCATAAACCTTCTGCCTCTCCTAGGCAGCCCTGATGGTCTTCCGGATCTCCTCAACTGTCGCCGCAGTACTCTGGACAAACTTCGGACCCATAATCCTCCTCTCTCCAACATCATCCCAATATAAAGGAGTCCGTACCTTACGTCCATACAAAGCCTCGTACAGGGCCATAAAAACCGAATTAGAAGAGGAAAATTGATTGTCGTCAAATTCTTCGGTTTTCAATTATTGTCGGATTTTAAGTACGATTTTGGTTCCGTAAAATTTATTTTCTTCTCAATCCTTTTAGTAAGCATCAAAAACGAAGTTAATAAGTTTTGTTCAGCCATTTTAAGTACCAAAACCGAATCCATACTCATGCATGAGTTAGAGAACCATGTTACTCTCTTTTGGCATCATGTGTTGGTAAAATATTAGTTTTAGGTTTAGATGGGATCTAGATCTTATGTCCCCTCTTATCATGTTCTTGTGTTTCATTCCTTAGCTGTATTAGACCATTAAAAGCCTGAATAACTTGAGCAAATAGAGAGAAAATCGGATTTCAAGCAAGATAGAGAGAGAAGTAGAAGAACCGAGCAAACACCTCTTTCATTTCTCCACATTTTTGTTTTCTTGAAGGAGGTAAGGTTCCTCTGTTATGACTTCAAGCAATTGTTTTCTGAAAATTTCTTCTTCATATGAAATATAGTTCGTCTTGTTAGCTTTCTCTAGCCTTTGGAATTTCATGAATCCGAGTTATATCGAGTGAGTTATGATTTTTATAAAACGAGTGCGCAAGCAGTTTTTTCTGGAACCGGCAGCATGAGTCTATATAATGTTTGGCCTGTTTATGGTGTCATAATGTGATCTAGTGAATTTGTAGTCTTCATAAAAGTTATAGTTCTGTTGATTAGCTTTTTAATGAGATAGGATTCATGCTGATTTGATATCTATAGCTCGAGTTGTGTTCATATGATTGTAGATATACATGAAGTAGGGTTTTACTCTTTGGCAGAAAACTGATGTTAAATGTTAGTAGATTTTACACCATCTTAAAGACCTTATCTGCTTTTGTGTTCTAAATAAAAGTTGTAGGACTATCCCTTAGCTTTCTAATAATACTATAACCATGTAATTTAGAGGTCGGTAACATGATTAAAAAGATAAATACTGAGGTGCTGTTTATATCATACTTTAGTCTCGGGCAGACCTTATGAATCGAATGTTTTGTATCCAAACTCATTTATAAAGTGATTATTTGCCAATATGGTCTTCAGCAAAGCTGTAGACATTTGCGTTAGCTATCATTTAGTTTTTGAATCTCATTAAAAACATGTCTGTAGCTCCAGTTATCTATTAAATACTGAAGTCTGGTCGGTTACAAGTTCTCGATTTTTTACTGCTACTCAGTTTTGAATGTTTGATGATTTATTTCCTAGTACACGACCTTATTTGCTTTCGGTGTCTTCATAAGAATTGTAGATACATGTGTTAGGATTTCAGTGCAACTTGAATCATATTCATCCGAGTTTTGTACTGAAAGTTATGTTGACATCAAAAACGCTGCCCGGTTTATGTTTTTTAAAAACGTACATAGTATTTTTAGACATGGGATTTCCTTGATTAAATGATTATGTGAGCTTAGTTGGACTAAGTGATTGTTATGATTAGTTGTTCATGTGTTGCATAGTCATTTATAGGACTATTTTAATAAATGTAGGTGTTTGACGAGTCGAGCTCGCCGCTTACCCGTTATTGTTGTGCTTTCGCTTGTACATCAAAACGAATCAACAAGACCTTAAGACTATTATATTACCATCTCTATAATAGTATTTTTATCCATAAAAACCGAATTAGAAGAGGAAAAATAGATTGTCGTCAAATTCTTCGGTTTTCAATTATTGTCGGATTTTAAGTCCGATTTCAGTTCCGTAAAATTTATTTTCTTTTCAATCCTTTTAGTAAGCATCAAAAACAAAGTTAATAAGTTTTGTTCAGCCATTTTAAGTACCAAAACCGAATCCATACTCATGCATGAGTTAGAGAACCATGTTACTCTCTTTTGGCATCATGTGTTGGTAAAATTTTAGTTTTAGGTTTAGATGGGATCTAGATCTTATGTCCCATCTTATCATGTTCTTGTGTTTCATTCCTTAGCTGTATTAAACCATTAAAAACCTGAATAACTTGAGCAAATAGAGAGAAAATCGGATTTCAAGCAAGATAGAGAGAGAAGCAGAAGAACCGAGCAACACCTCTTTCATTTCTCCACATTTTCGTATTCTTGAAGGAGGTAAGGTTCCTCTGTTATGACTTCAAGAAATTGTTTTCTGAAAATGTTTTCTTCACATGAAAAATAGTTCGTCTTGTTAGCTTTCTCTAGCCTTTGGAATTTCATGAATCCGAGTTATATCGAGTGAGTTATGATTTTTATAAAACGAGTGCGCAAGCAGTTTTTTCTGGAACCGGCAGCATGAGTGTATATAATGTTTGGCCTGTTTATGGTGTCATAATGTGATTTAGTGAATTTTTAGTCTTCATAAAAGTTATAGTTCTGTTGATTAGCTTTCTAATGAGATAGGATTCATGCTGAGTTGATATCTATAGCTCGAGTTGTGTTCATATGATTTTAGATATACATGAAGTAGGGTTCTACTCTTTGGCAGAAAACTGATGTTAAATGTTAGTAGATTTTACACCATCTTAAAGACCTCATCTGCTTTTGTGTTCTAAATAAAAGTTGTAGGGCTATCTCTTAGCTTTCTAAGCATACTATAACCATGTAATTTAGAGGTCGGTAACATGATTAAAAAGATAAATACTGAGGTGCTATTTGTATCATACTTTAGTCTCGGGCAGACTTTATGAATCGAATATTTTGTATCCAAACTCATTTATAAAGTGATTATTTGCCAATATGGTCTTCAGCAAAGCTGTAGACATTTGCGTTAGCTATCATTTAGTTTTTGAATCTCATGAAAAACATGTCTGTAGCTCCAGTTATCTATTAAATACTGAAGTCTGGTCGGTTACAAGTTCTCGATTTTTTACTGCTACTCAGTTTTGAATGTTTGATGATTTATTTCCTAGTACACGACCTTATTTGCTTTCGGTGTCTTCATAAAAATTGTAGATACATGTGTTAGAATTTCAGTGCAACTTGAATCATATTCATCCGAGTTTTGTACTGAAAGTTATGTTGATTTTAAAAACGCTGCCCGGTTTAAGTTTTTTAAAAACGTACATAGTATTTTTAGACATGGGATTTCCTTGATTAAATGATTATGTGAGCTTAGTTGGACTAAGTGATTGTTATGATTAGTTGTTCATGTGTTGCATAGTCATTTATAGGACTATTTTAATAAATGTAGGTGTTTGACGAGCCGAGCTCGCCGCTTACCCGTTATTGTTGTGCTTTCGCTTGTACATCAAAACGAATCAACAAGACCTTAAGACTATTATATTACCATCTCTGTAAAAGTATTTTTATCCATAAAAACCGAATTAGAAGAGGAAAAATTGATTGTCGTCAAATTCTTCGGTTTTCAATTATTGTCGGATTTTAAGTCCGATTTCGGTTCCGTAAAATTTATTTTCTTTCCAATCCTTTTAGTAAGCATCAAAAACGAAGTTAATAAGTTTTGTTCAGCCATTTTAAGTACCAAAACCGAATCCATACTCATGCATGAGTTAGAGAACCATGTTACTCTCTTTTGGCATCATGTGTTGGTAAAATTTTAGTTTTAGGTTTAGATGGGATCTAGATCTTATGTCCCCTCTTATCATGTTCTTGTGTTTCATTCCTTAGCTATATTAAACCATTAAAAACCTGAATAACTTGAGCAAATAGAGAGAAAATCGGATTTCAAGCAAGATAGGGAGAGAAGTAGAAGAACCGAGCAACACCTCTTTCATTTCTCCACATTTTCGTATTCTTGAAGGAGGTAAGGTTCCTCTGTTATGACTTCAAGCAATTGTTTTCTGAAAATGTTTTCTTCACATGAAAAATAGTTCGTCTTGTTAGCTTTCTCTAGCCTTTGGAATTTCATGAATCCGAGTTATATCGAGTGAGTTATGATTTTTATAAAACGAGTGCGCAAGCAGTTTTTTCTGGAACCGGCAGCATGAGTGTATATAATGTTTGGCCTGTTTATGGTGTCATAATGTGATCTAGTGAATTTGTAGTCTTCATAAAAGTTATAGTTCTGTTGATTAGCTTTCTAATGAGATAGGATTCATGCTGAGTTTATATCTATAGCTCGAGTTGTGTTCATATGATTGTAGATATACATGAAGTAGGGTTTTACTCTTTGGCAGAAAACTGATGTTAAATTTTAGTAGATTTTACACCATCTTAAAGACCTCATCTGCTTTTGTGTTCTAAATGAAAGTTGTAGGGCTATCTCTTAGCTTTCTAAGCATACTATAACCATGTAATTTAGAGGTCGGTAACATGATTAAAAAGATAAATACTGAGGTGCTATTTGTATCATACTTTAGTCTTGGGCAGACTTTATGAATCGAATGTTTTGTATTCAAACTCATTTATAAAGTGATTATTTGTCAATATAGTCTTCAGCAAAGCTGTAGACATTTGAGTTAGCTATTATTGAGTTTTTGAATCTCATTAAAAACATGTATGTACCTCCAGTTATCTATTAAATACTGAAGTCTGGTCGGTCACAAGTTCTCGATCTTTTACTGCTACTCAGTTTTGAATGTTTTAAGATTTATTTCCTAGTACACGACCTTATTTGCTTTCGATGTCTTCATAAGAATTGTAGATACATGTGTTAGGATTTCAGGGCAACTTGAATCATATTCTTCCGAGTTTTGTACTGAAAGTTATGTTGATTTCAAAAACGCTGCCCGATTTATGTTTTTTAAAAACGTACATAGTATTTTTAGAAATGGGATTTCCTTGATTAAATGATTATGTGAGCTTAGTTGGACTAAGTGATTGTTATGATTAGTTGTTCATGTGTTGCATAGTCATTTATAGGACTATTTTAATAAATGTAGGTGCTTGACGAGCCGAGCTCGCCGCCTACCCATTATTGTTGTGCTTTCGCTTGTTATCGTCCAGGTGGGTTTACTTATAAAATTTGTTATGTCGTATGTATTATAATTAATGTTGGGTTGGTATGATCTAAGTATTCATGTAAACCATGTAGCCTATCGGCGTGAGCCGATTCGGCCGTCGGTACGGTTGTTCCCGTCGATGTAATACGGTTACCCTTGCGAGGTAAGTCCCTTAAGACCTAATGAAAGGCCGTGTACGTAGCGTGGAACGTACCCCCACCGTTAGGGTAATGAATACCCTTTCCGTGTCTAATGAAAGATGTGTACACAGGGGTAATATATTGTGATATGATATGGGGATGTGACAGGTAATTGATTTATGTTCATACTGCGACCATGCCTTCTTTACATTATTCATTATTGTGCTATACGTGCATAGTGGTGAGCACCTCATTATTATATGGATACTGTGATTATATAGCTCGTTTGATTTTATTTTATCAATCGTCGTTTGAATTTTCGGTTTAATCGCGTAAGCCGAATTGTTGTTCGTTTTAATTCGTTTTAGAACCCTTGCGACCCGAACATCAAAATGAATCAACAAGACCTTAAGACTATTATATTACCATCTCTGTAATAGTATTTTTATCCATAAAAACTGAATTAGAAGAGTAAAAATTGATTGTCGTCAAATTCTTCGGTTTTCAATTATTGTCGGATTTTAAGTCCGATTTCGGTTCCGTAAAATTTATTTTCTTCTCAATCCTTTTAGTAAGCATAAAAAACGAAGTTAATAAGTTTTTTTCAGCCATTTTAAGTACCAAAACCGAATCCATACTCATGCATGAGTTAGAGAACCATGTTAAGAGTAAGTATTTATCATATATTTGCACTTAAGATAAAATCCCTAGATCACTTATAGCTATAAGATATGGTTGCGCATAGAGATGGTGATCATGGAACATATCTTGAAAGTTGTGATCTTAAATACAGTTCCAAGTCGTTGGATATTTCGAGATGGGATATCGAATATATCCGGAAAAGACTTGCACATAGTATGTACGCTTATTGGATAAGAATGTTGCATTCCATCAACATTAGCTTGTGACGCAAATACATATATGTGGGTGCTTGTTAGAGAACAAGTTCACTGAACATGACCGTATGAAAATTCTTAATGAAAGTTTATCATGTCGAATAAGAATTTTCATGTTACAATAGTACATGATTAATCCTTAGACTTGAGGCACGATGGTAACTTTGTGCATATTATATTTTACTTTAATTTATCCTTTTGATTGCTAGCACAATTGTCAACTTTTGACAATTGTATCATTATACAACCTTCAAGATGTTTTGCCTCACTTTTCCTTATATACCTCAATTTTATGACCGTATATATTACTAAGTGTCAAATCAAACCCATCAAACATTCATGATAGTGGCCCACCAGAATGTCCCACGACTCATGGTCAACATAAAGAGGAATCCACCTCACGAGTATCACTATACTTAGTAGGGATCACAACTTTCGACTCAAAACCACCCCACGACTCATGGTCGGTGATAAAGCATCGTAGCATCTCATGTCGTCTACTTTTGATGGAAGGCCTGGATTAATAAGTTCCAACTTATTTTTATCCATTATTGATTTGATATGAATTAATCAAATTAATTCATTAGGGTTCCCTAGATCTCATCGATTACCATCTTTACGTGTGTTTATTTATCGCATCATCCATCGCATGAATCGAAAACATAAATAAACCTAACATACATCTAATGCATGCATACGGTGGGATGATCATGTCCTTGCCTATACGACCCATTCGAGCCAAAATGGGTCTATGCCTATGTACGTGATAAAACAAATAAATAGAACTACTTCTATTACAATTTTATTTTATCTACCCGTACAAGCACAGGCCTTCGAGATTTACAACTTGTAAAATTACCCACATATGCGTGGGCCTTTCGCATCGAATGGTCTCCACCTTGATCTAATCTTTTATCGATACAAAAATTTAAAATTTTACAAACAATAAATCAAGAGACTCGCAGGTCTCGATAAATTACATTTGTTTAATCGCATTAAATAAAAATGCAACCATCAATCATATTGAATAAAAATGCAATCATTCATCATTATGAATAAAAGGCTCATGATCATCCCATTCATCACATGAATTAAAACAAAAAAAAAAAATTATTAAGTCACACGACCCGTGTGACAAAGTCACACGACCCGTGTGACAAAGTCACACGACCCGTGTGAGTCCACACGACCCGTGTGATCCTATCACACGACCCGTGTGAGTCCACACGACCCGTGTGATCCTATCACACGACCCGTGTGAAAAACCCGTAAGAAAAAATAAAATTTTTCCTTAAGTCACACGACCCGTGTGGCTCAAGGACACGGCTCGTGTGGAGCCACACGACCCGTGTGACACCTCACACGACCCGTGTGGCTAAAAAATTGATTTTTTTTATTTTATTTATTTTGATAATTAATATGTTTATCATATAAACATTTAATTATCATATAAACTTAAACAAATCAAAATCTATTTTTAAAGATGCTAATCGTAACGTGGCTCTGATACCACTGTTGGGTTCGATATACCGTACGGAACAGAGTTTACAGCGGAATTTAAAATATTATAAGTATTTATCTTATAAATACTTATTCCGTACATAAGTATAACTATATAACGAATAAGCATCATTTAAAATCTAGTAACTTTTACTAATTTTGATTTGATATGTAATTTATAAAAATTACCTTTGTTCTTGAACTCCTTCAAAACCGACGATGTATGAGGAAATCAATTCCCGGTTTGGTAACGATCACTTCTTGTGGTTACTCACTTTAGGAATCCAAATGTCTTCCCTCTAATCGTATCCACCTTTTGAAGTCCGGTTCCGACAATAGTTCTTTCGCTAGTAGAAACTACTCGGTTTTATTCAATAAGTATGGAATATATATATATATAAGGAAATTTTTCAAGAACACTTTCTTGTATTATCACTCAACTCTTTGAATGAATTTTTCTCTTGGAAGAATTTAGCTCAAAAACTTAGCCATTAATGTGCAAACATTTTGCACCTATTTATACTAAACATTTTAGCATAAAATAATCAATATTTGATATATTTTATTTTAAATAAAATCATATTTTATTTAAATAATCATACCAAATATTGACTTTTTAATTAATCATGTGATTGGTTTATAACCACCATCAATCATTATTATTGTATTAATAAAAATAAGATTAATTATGTGGATTAGTTAACAACTCCTAACCACCATAATTAATTTATTCTTATTATTATTTAATCTTCAATCATATTAAAGATAAAAAATAAAATAATAATTCTTGAAAATATTTTTCAAGACTTTATTATTTTAATCTATTCTTCCATTTCTTATTTAATAATCTTATTATTATTTAGAATTGAAATTTAAAATCCAATTTTAAATTTCAACTATTAATTAGTAATTCTATTAATTACTAAATTAATATCCAAAATTCAATTAATCAATCTAATTGATTAATTTAATATATTTCTTTAATTGATATCTAATCAAATTAGATTTGTCAATTAATTCTAACTCTTTAGAAATACTATTTGAATGTTACCTTCATTCAAAAATTGGTGTGACCTTTTAGGTTCACAATTAATACTAGTAGTGGGTTTACAACTCTTTGTAATTTGAGTTATTCATATTAACTCTTATTCTTGAATTAACTCTTTAATTCAAGAACCCACATATCATGGGAACATCTAGCAAGTAGCATGAATCTAGTATTAAGTGAATAGCGAGTAAACCTATTTCGATTACAAGTTCATACATGTAAAATCCTTTCAACATCCAATTTCCCGATTAAATCTTTGGGTATGATTTTGTCGAAACCCAAATTGATTTAATAACTATGATTCCATTTCAAGTTTAGTAATTCATTTATGAATCTCTATTCATCCTGCCTTGGCCAAGGACTTTGAATTACTAACTATGAAACACATAGGAAATTCACTTATCTTCATAAGTGTCGAATCCTTTGTTGACCACTGACAAACTTCCATACATATTAATATAATAACCAAAATATCCCTTTATACGATTGTGCTAGCAATCAAAAGGATAAATGAAAGTAAAATATAATATGCACAAAGTTACCATCTTGCCTCAAGTCTAAGGATTAATCATGTACTATTGTAACATGAAAATTCTTATTCGACATGATAAACTTTCATTAAGAATTTTCATACGGTCATGTTCAGTGAACTTGTTCTCTAACAAGCACCCACATATATGTATTTGCGTCCCATGCTAATGTTGATGGAATGCAACATTCTTATCCAATAAGCATACATACTATGTGCAAGTCTTTTCCGGATTTATTCGATATCCCATCTCGAAACATCCAACGACTTGGAACTGTATTTAAGATCACAGATTTCAAGATATGTTCCATGATCACCATCTATATGCGCAACCATATCTTATAGCTATAAGTGATCTAGGGATTTTATCTTAAGTGCAAATATAAATGCTTACTCATAAAATAAAGTAATGCCTTATTATTTAATATAATTCCAATAGATTGTATTTACAAGTAGAATACGTCCAATCTGATTGGAACACCGGGTATACTACTCTAACACTGGTAGTGGGACATGCGGACGGACACAGGGAGCTCGCAGGGATGTCGTGCTCGTGCATTGCGAGTCTCCTACACCGATGCAGACTGGCGCGCGTGTCAGGGCACACGCGGGCGTGCTCAGCAAGTCACCAGGGAGCGTGCAGACTGGATCGCGCGTGAATTTCGCGCGCAGCAGCGGATCACGATCAACGACCATGGGTGGGGCCAGATCACGAGCAGACTTGCGATGCTGGGAACTCGCAGGTGTTGCTGGGCGTCGCTGGCGGTGCTTGGCTGTGCGCGGTAGTGGGCAGAAGCTTGCGAATGCGCTTGGCTGGGCACGGGCGGTCTCTGGCGACTGAGGGTGGCGGCGACGATTTTCGGCAGCGGCTCATGGCGGCAGACGATGGTGGGAAAGTGACCGGAATATATGGGATAGACACTCGAATAAATATTACTCAAAAGTAGGAATGGTAATGGGCCAGGTCGGGCCGGGTAGTTTCGTGCCCGAACCAGGCTCGCGACCTTATGGCCATGGCCCGACCTGGCTCGTGACCCGCTAAAGGTCAACCAAGACGAGCCCTAGACCTGGCCCACGTCGGGGCGGGTCGACCCGCCCTACCCCATTTTATTTATTAACAGACGGTGAAATCTGTGCATCAAATATCAATTTTCCAATCTCGAATTTTTTTAACGATGCAAATTGCATCAACTTCAAACATCAATATTCAAATCTCAACCAAAAAAAAAAAAAAAAA
>CACSLK010002554.1:7219625-7232612 GCA_902706635.1 Striga hermonthica
AAAAAAAGTAAAAACTCTACAAATGGATATCACAAAATTTACAAAAATCAAACCCCAATACCCTAAATATTTATAAGCATGAATGGATCTACCCATATTGAATATAGATGAAAAGAGCAAGGGCATCTTGTCGGACAACAATGGATGCCTACTTGGGTCAGCCACTCATCCCGCAGCCACCGTGACCTGCGGCTGCAATTTGATATTTCAAACAGTGCAACTCAGATCTGTGAGGTGTGTAACAGAGATGAAAAAGGAGATAAAAGAATTTGAGAAGGTTATATGAGATATTTCAAGGAGATTGATAGAGAATGAATAAAGAGAGAAGAAAATAACGAGACAAAAGGGAGAAGAAAAGGAGAAGTGAAAAAAAAAAAGGAAAGTCAGGAGAGTAAGAGAGAATGAGAAACGAAGAAAAAAATTAAAAAAGAGAGAAGTATAAAAAGAGAGAAGAAGTTGGCTTTGACCTCTCAAATACACAACTATTATGTGTTGGGTCGGACCAGGTCGGGGCGGGGCGAATATCAATGTCCCGACCTTCCGCGTATAATAATGGGCGGACCCGACCTAGCCCGTTTTGGGTAACAGGGATGGTCCAACCCGCCCCAAAGGCTGCAGGTCGGGCCAGTTCGGGTCGGGTCAGGCCAAATTGCCATCCCTACCTAAAAGTCTTCTAACTGATTACCTAAACGCCTACTTTGATTAATCTTGCTGGAGCGATTAATCGAATCTCTCTAACTCTCGAAGAATGCTATTTCTCTCTTGTATGTAGTAGAAAAAATTGGCCAACATAATTGTTCCACAAGAGGTTGGGACATGGTGTATTTATAGGCTCCATTAGGGACCTTAAGGAGGTGCTAAATATGAGCTTATCCCATTGGGCCAAGGAATTCTAATTCTACTCTATATACTTCTCCTATCTAGGTTGGAATTCCTCCTACTAATAATTATCTTCTAAAAGACTCCATAGTCTCCTAACCCTAGGTAATATTGTTGAAGGAATATTCCCTTTCTAATGGAATATTAATTATGGAATAAAACTATTTCCTTATTAAATGGAATTAAATAATAAACATCTCACTAGAGTAATATTATTGCTCTCCCCTTTAGCTCCAAATTTATTCAACAAATTCAAACCTCCACTGATTAAATAATATTAATTTTATTGGCCGATTTACCTCTCTATGTATAAGATATAAAGTCCGTCGATTAATTAAATTACTGAAAAAAAATTAATCAACTTCTTATTCATTTCCAAAATTAGTACCACTCAGACCATTAACCATTATGTCGGAAAATCGTCCACCTGCAGGGTTTAACATAATGTTTCTTCCTGAGCTCATTTCGGGGACGTCATCAATCCAGCACACTGGAACATAGTGACCGTAAATAATTTATAATAGCACATCATATAAACACTCTCATTTACCAAAGTACATAGTATGTCATCCTAACAGAATAGGAATCACCCTTGGCAAATCAAATAAACAAGAAATGAGTACATATTCCTATTTTATATTACCTTACAGCTTAAGAGAACGCATCAATCGCTGAAGGTCTAAATTACAACAAAATGGTCAGTGAGTCTCATAATCTTATCCTTCCGCGGTCCTGTTCAACACCTATCATAAGTGCTAGTGTAGTTCTTCATTCAAAGACCAACTGAATCAAGAATACACTACAGTCTTTTTTCAAGAGGGGTCTCACTGCCTGTCCAGACTATGAATGAATAGTTTAGTATTATAAGGAACTGATAGGTGATCTTTCTATTTGAAAAACTTCGAACCACACTATCTTAATGTAAGACAAGGAGTATGATTGCATAAATCAATAAACTGCAAGCATATGTACTTTGACCGAAACATGATGGCCAGATCAAAATGAAATTGATAGAATCTGTAAAATATAGCTTTTACAGCACACCTCTAACATTCCGGGCAGAAGCTGCTCCTCAGATTTCTAGGCATAAAGCGGTTGTATATGGTCTGGACGGAGTTTTGATCTGAGGTAGCCGTCGATCGTGGTGTCAAGGTTGTTCTCCACGAGTTCCAGCCAGCTCCCGCTCATTTCAATGGTAGCTCCTCCGGCGACAGGAAGACGTCCAGGTCTCTGGAGACGGGCTGAAAGTGACGCAGTGGTGAGGTGGCAACGTGGTGGCGAGGTGGCGAGCAGGTAGCGAGTGCAGCCATGGACGAATGTGCATGCTAAAAAAGATGAGTTTTTCACCTTTTAATTATTACTCTTAATAAGCAATTAGAATTGGAAAAAATCTCTCTTAGGGGAGCAGCGAATCTTTCTCAGGGGAGCTTCTTCTCCATCTTCGGCTGGTTTTCTTCTCCATCTTGGGTGGTTTATTTGGGTTTCTTTGGTTGTGTCCTGGTCCTTTTTTATCTCTTCCCTTTCTCTCTTCTTTTTTCGATTTTTTCTAGGGTTTTTTTCGGCTTTGTTCTGGCTTTGTGTCCTTCTCCTTTCCCCTTTCTTCTCTTTCATTTTCAAGTTCTCCTAGCTGAATTGGGGCTCAAATGGAGTTCGATGTGACTGGGGCGTCGGCACCAGAGGTCTTGCCTGAAGATTTAGGGAGTCGTCTTCGTCAAATTGCTCTTTCAGAATCAGAAAATGATATTATAGATCTGAAAAATGATGACGTTCGCTTCAGTGAAGAAGAATGTGGTAAGAGTCTATTCGGGAAAGTCGTGGGAGATAGAAGGGCAAGCTTAATCGGTATTCGCAGGGCTATGGGAAGTATCTGGCAACTTTTGAGGCCGTTAGAGGTTAGAGAGCTGAAGACCAATTATTTTCAGTTCATTTTCGGAAGTATGGCTGATAAGCTGAGGGTTCAAGCGAGTGTGCAATGGGTGTTTGAGAATCAATACCTCATTTTATCAGATTGGGTGGAAGGGCTAAATGAAAATCATCAGAGGTTCTTTGAATTAAAGATGTGGGTTCAAGTGAATGACATTCCTATCAACTGGCTATGCACAGAGGTGGGACACAAAGTGGGCAGAGTTTTTAAGCAAGTTCTAAACGCCACTGTGATTAAGGCAGGGGGACAACGGGGAAGCTTCCTTAGGCTTCTAGCCACCATAGATGTGTCCAAGGCCCTCCCAAGGGTGGCTAAATTGAAATTGAATGACACTCAGATCATGGCTACATTTCAATATGAAAAGCTTGTCAACACCTGCTACTATTGTGGCCTTATTGGCCACCTGGAAAGATCTTGCATTAAGAAATCTGAGGATGCCAGTAAAGGAACTCATATGGAGGGGCAATATGGAGAATGGCTGAGGGCGCCTGATAATCCATACAGCAGCAGGAACTCCTCCTCCTTCACTCCAGGGAATAATTCCACAGATTCCCCTACTATGGCTCTGAATCCACCACCAAATTGAATGATCAGAACATCAGCCAAAAATCGGCTGGCAGTAGAGTGCAAGAAGATACTACTACTACTGAGACTTATCAAACTGAGGCACAACATAAGGAGAGTGCTGAAGAGGGTGAGAAGGCTTTGCAGTTAGCTGTTTTGTCCTCTCCTTGCTCTAATAAAGTGCTTAGTGGTTCTACAGGGGATGCTGATGTAGTTGCTGATATGGAGACAGAAGCTACCACCATCAATCACCTTCTGACCCTTGATGCTCCCCTAACTCAGGCTCCACTGGAGCTAGAGGGTAAAACTAAGAAAACAGGGTGGAAAAGAAAGAATACTCTCAAAGGTGGTGATCACTGTCCTTCAATCCCTAAAAAGGCTGCTCAAAAAGAACATATTACCAGAAGAAGAAAGAGAGCTGAAGGCCTTGATATCATTGAAGAGGAGACCCAGATTGACCTGGTTAGAGACAACAAGAAACAAAAAAACTCTTTGCAAGTGGTGGGGGTGGCCAGCCCAGAGTGGCCCCCAGTTGATCAATGAAGACCTTCATGTGGAACTGTAGAGGGCTGGGTGGGCCCTCTACAGTTTCCCAACTTAAGGAGCTCGCTAGGCTCCACCATCCAAGTTTTGTGTTTTTATCAGAAACAAAAAAAACAAATAATTTCATTAGATCGGTTTGTAACAAGATTGGTTTTAAGGATAGATGGTTTGCTGTTGAGCCGGTTGGGCTCAGTGGAGGACTTCTTGTTTTGTGGAGTAGAGATGTGGAAGTTGTCCAAATTATTAGTAATCCTTTTTGCATCCAGCTAGAAGTGAAGGGGTTGTCTGGTGAGGCTAATATGTGGATGGTTTTTGTTCATGCCAGCTCTGATAGGAGAGAGAGAGTTCATGAATGGGGATTTCTTGAAAATGCCAGTCTTAATTGGGGAAGACAGTGGATCCTTGGTGGTGATTGGAATGAGGTATGTGATGCCAGTGAAAAGTCCGGGGGTAGAGCTAAAGCTGAGTGGGAGTTCAGAGGTTTCAATGAGTTCATTTCCAGGATGGGCATGCAGGAACTCCAGCTTATTGGCCACCCTTTTACTTGGGAAAACAATAGAAGTGATGAAGGCTACATTCAGGAAAAAATAGACAAGATTTTTGCTTCTTTTGGCTGGATCTCTTCTCATCATAATGCTTTGGTTAACTGCTATTTTACCAGCTCCTCTGACCACAGGCTATTATCCTTAAATGACAATTCTACTCATAGCCATCTCAAACCTAGAAGATTCTTCTTTGATAAAAGGTGGTTGATTAGAGAAGGAGTGACTGAAGCAGTTCAAGCCGGTTGGAAAGCTGTTCAAACTGGAACTCCTATGTTTCAAGTGTCTGAAAGAATCAAATCCACCAGACTTTCTTTGTTAAAATGGAGTGCCTCATTCAGGAAAGAGCAGATCATGGAAAAAAAGAAGGTTTCTGAAAGACTATACTGGATGAGCACTCAGGGAGCAGATAGAGACTGGACTGAGTGGGAAAGACTTAGAAAGATTCTGAATAAGCTCACTAAGGATGAAGAAGAATTTTGGGCTCAAAAATCTAGAGTTCAATGGATCAAAGAGGGTGACTCAAACACCAAATTCTTCCATGCCCTTACAATCCAGAGGAGGAGATTGAATGCTATTTCAAGGCTTGTTGATGATAATAATAAAGTTTGGGACAAGAAAGAGGATATCCAGAATCATATCTGTGAGTTCTATGAGAAGCTCTTAAGCTTAGAAGGATCAAGGGGTGATGCTGATATCCTTCAGCTTATCCCTGAATGTGTTACCCCATCTATGAATGAGTCTCTTGTAGCCCCAGTCACTGAAGATGACATCAAAGATGCCCTATTCAGCTTGGAGCCTGGTAAATCCCCTAGTATGGATGGTATGAATCCCTTGTTTTTTCAAAAATTCTGGGATATTATTAATGTGGATTTTTGCTCTGCTATTCTTTCTTTTTTTGAATTTGGTATTATTCTTAAAAATTGGAATCACACCCTTGTTTCTCTGATCCCTAAATGTTTAAACCCTTCTTCTCTTAAGCACTACAGACCTATTAGCTTGTGTGGTGTTGCTTATAAGGTCATCTCTAAGATCTTAACTGCCAGACTTAAGCCTTGTTTAGACAGTTGTATCAGTGCCAACCAAGCTGCCTTCATTCCTGGAAGGCAGCTCTTAGATAATGTGATTATGGCCCAAGAAGCTGTCCATTTCTTAAATAGGCACAGGTCTGGCAAAAAAGGGTTCATGATGGTTAAATTAGATATGGAGAAGGCCTTTGATAGAGTTGAATGGGAGGCTGTTAGGAAAGTTTTGCTGAAAATGGGCTTTCATTCTAAATTTGTGAGTTGGGTGTGGGCTTGCATTTCCTCTGCTTCTTTCTCTTTTAATCTGGGTGGGGAGGTTTGTGGCTATATTTCAGCTTCTAGGGGGATTAGGCAGGGAGATCCCCTCTCCCCTTATATTTTCATCTTGATTTCTGAGGTTTTTTCTAGACTGGTCTTAAATGAAGTGAGGATTGGCAAATTTCATGGCATTAAGATTGCTAAAAAAAAGTCCTGTCATCTCTCATTTAATGTTTGCTGATGATACTCTAGTCCTTTGTCAAGCTGATAACTCTCATGCTCAAACTCTGCTTCTTATTCTGAAGAAATACTTTTTGTTTTCTGGTCAAAAAGTGAACTTGAGTAAATCCTCTATATTCTTCAGCAAGAATACCTTGTCTTCTCAACAATCTTCCATTTGTCAGATTCTCTGTGGTATTAATGCTCATAGATCTACCAGATACCTAGGGCTTCCCTTAGGTATTGGTAGATCTAAGAAAGAATCTTTTGACTTTGTGATGGATGCTGTTAGATCCAGGCTGCTCTCTTGGAAAAATCAATTTCTTTCATCTGCTGGCAAGGATGTTTTACTGAAAGCTGTGATCAGTGCTCTGCCTGTGTTCTCCATGTCTTGCTTTTGCCTGCCCAAAGGTATTTGTAAAGAACTTGCTAGACTCTCATCTGGGTTCTGGTGGAGCAAAGGAGACCACTTGCCTGGGATTCCCTGGAAAAAATGGAACAAGGTTACCCTTCCCAAGGATGTTGGTGGACTGGGGTTTAAGGATATCACTCTCTTCAATCATGCTCTTATTCTCAAGCAACTATGGAGGTTAGTTTCTCATCCCAACCTGCTGGTTTCTAAATTCCTCAAGGGGAAGTATTTTCCTGAATGCTCGGTTTTGCAATCAAAAAGACATTATAATTCCTCCTGGTTATGGTCTAACTGGATGTTAGTTAGAGATGCTTTCAAAGACTATTTCAGAGTTGTGGTCAGATCTGGTAAGCACATCTATGTGTGGTCTGACCCTTGGATCCCAGGTATTCCTTCTGGCATTCCTTGCTCAACTGAGGTGGGCTTAAATTCTGTTAAATGGGTGGCTGATCTTATTGTGAATGATGGGAAGACTTGGAACAGAGATCTTATTTCTCTTTGCTTTTCTCCTGATGATGCTGATGCTATTTTGAATATTGATTCTCTTGATCCTGCTCTCCTTGATAAATGGCAGTGGACCTTGGGCAAACATGGCAAATTTTCTGTTGCTTGCTCCTATTCTAAGTTGGTCTCTGATAAGCTTAGAAATCTTGACCTGCCTGAAAGTAGTTCTTCTGCTGCACTGGAAAGGAAAGTCAGATCCAGAAGCTGGGGGTTAAAGATTAAGCCCAAACTGAAACACTTTATCTGGAAGTGTTATAATCTTGCTCTGCCTGTGGGGACTTGCCTTAAAAAGAGAGGTCTTGACATTGATCCCTACTGCTCCTGTTGTGGGGAGGCATTGGAAAGCATTGAACATGTCCTTCTTCATTGCAGTAGAGCTCAAAGAGTTTGGAAACTTGCCCCTGTTAGTTGGAATCCTGTGGAAGCCTCTGTGAACTTCAAGCATTGGTGGTGGAATGTGTGTGCTGTGGACAGAAAAGTTATTTCAGAGAATAGGATTGAACTAACCACCTACATCCTATGGTGGTTATGGAAATCCAGGAATCTCTTTCAGCAAGTTTGGATGCCAGATCATGTGATTCTTGCTTCTGCCATGTCTGATTGGCAGGAATTTGGGACTTGCCAGCTTTCTCGAGGTTGATTCTTGATGGAGGATGTGTTGCTAGGTCCTTGGGTTCAGTGGTGCACCTTCTTCATCTATTTGTTTTTTTTGCTGTGTTGATGGACTGTTAGTTGCTATTAGTTTGATCCTGGTCTATTGTATTTGGTTAGTAGAGGATTCAGTTCCCACTGCCTCTATTATTTTCCTTTGTTCTTTGTTCTTTCCTTGAGTTTAGGCATCTTGTTGATGGCCTCCTTTGTTTGTAGTATCTGAACTTATAGGGTCTATTCAGACTCTCGGATTGTAATTCTGTTTTCTTTGTTATGAAAATTCCTATCGTTTTGAAAAAAAAAAAAATTATTACTCTTAATGACCATTCTATCCTTGACTTAATTATGCTTTAGGACATCAATGATTGGGCTTCCTTTTAACTCCGGGCCCTCCAACAAAGCAGCATGTGTGTTGGGCTTTGTCCCAATGCATTTCTTTGCTACCATCTTTGTCCTTTTCACGTCGTTTTCGACTCCTAAAATTAGTTCAACCCTATTTCTTATTAAAACTCAAATAAAACACCTCATTATAGATTAATAAAATTAATTAGTAATTAATCAATAATAATTAAATAAATAATAATTAATTATATATCAAACCACAACGAAACGGACACGAATTCACTTGAAAATGCACATAAATATGACGCGTGTCACCTCTCGACACCTCGTTTTAGGACATGCCAAACAGGCAACACAAACATCATAAACTCTATAATAGCATACACAAAACACCGATCTGCGGCCACCATGGTAATACCAAAAGCCTATTGCTAGTCATTGCCACCAGAGGACCTTTCTCCTGGCTGGCCTCACAGCAGGTTGATAAAATCTTTTGTTACCTTATTATTCGCATAAATCCGCTTCATACACCCGTCTAAGTAGTTCTTAATTCTTAAGGAATGTTGACAATCACTCGTCAACAATAATAACAACGATAATTAATTAACAGCTGATCGAATAATAGTGAAATAATATTTGATAGTTTTTTTTTTCCCGAAACGATAGGGGATTTATATATAAACTCAAAAAACAAGGTTCAAATACAAGGGAAGACCCTACTAAACCAGAAAAACTAAAAATACATGAGAGGCACACACATGGTGGCCTAGAGCCTAAAAAACTAACAAACTAGAAAAAGAAACAGAGAAGTCTTAACCACTGCTAAAAGCCTAGTTAAGAACCTCTAAGTTCCAACACCAACTAAAAGAGAAATAGCCAAAAACCAAAAGAGAACAATACAAACAGACAGCAAAAACCAACTAAACAAGGGAGATCAAGTCACAGAGGTAAATACATTCCAATCCTTTTGAGCTGCTGTAATGATATAGTGCACAAGAAGCAAGGATTTTTGAAAAACCCAAAAGGTTCTTGATTTCCAGAGCCACCACAAGAGATAGGTGGACAACTGGATCCTTGCTTCAGAAATATCAGAGTGATTGAGGGAGCAAACTCCTTGCCACCAACCTCTAAAAGAACTTGTATAACCTCTGAGTCCTTCCCACTGAACATGAGCCTTTTCCCATATTCTGCAAGCTCTATCACAGTTGAACAAGATGTGCTCGATGGTTTCAGGGCCTTCTCCACGGATTAAGCATATGATGTCAATATCCAAACCTTTCTTGACCAGATTAGTGGCAACATGCAAAGTTTTGGTAAGACATTTCCATAGGAAATGTTTGATCTTACCCTGAATTTTCAATTTCCAGCCTCTGTAGGTGATTGCTAGGCTCCTTGCTGTTGTAGTACTACTTTCTGGCCTGTCCAACTTCAGCAATTTCTGAGAAGAGAGGTATGAGTATGCTGGCAACAGAAAAAAAATCCTTTCCTTTCGAACCCCCAGAACTTCCTGTCATCTTTATCTTTGTTGATGGATTTGATGTCCAGAATGGCATTGCTTACATCAGGACTGAAGACTTGTTTAATGAGCCAAGCATTCCAAGATTTGCCATCAGCCTGCAGAAGGTCTTTAACCCAAATTAGGTGATCTCTTGCAATCTTCAACAAATTAGGTTTTGTTTGAGGAAACCTGGGTATCCGATTCATTTCAGTGATCTTTGTTTGAGCACCATTTTTTATTTCGATTTTGAAACCTTTAGCAAAAACTGGCAGCACATCAATCCAACATCTCCATAGCAATAATAAATTTTATATAAAAATGTATAGTGAATCATTTTAACTAGTCGTGGCCCGTGCGATTCACGGGATGATATATTTTCTAAAACTTTTTAATATTAAATATTAAATTCAATAGACTTGGTATTTATGTAACAAATGTAAACAAGTCGACAAATAAAAAAAATCATGAATTATTGAATATTGTTTTGTAAACAACATTTTGGTTTGACTTGGTGGCGAGTCATCGTCACCAGAGACTAATAATTTAAATAATTTTAGCATATGGGTTTGATAATGAAAAAAGAAAAAAATGACAAAAAAATATTTACCTCTTCATCATTGACATTTATTTCCGACTGCTTGGCTTCGAATTTTGTTTCAAATATACAAACGACCCTCAATGTCAAGTATAACTTGTTTTTTAGAGAAACCGAACTAAAAGAACACTACACGAGCGGCTTATTGATATGGTGAAAAAAGTAAAATTAGTCGAATATATATTAGGGATTGAAATGCTAAAAGATGTAATAAATGATTTGTGTAATTGAGTACTTATATATAGATGTCATAATTATTTATGTTAAATGTGATTTATGGTTCTAATTAAAAAAGCATTCAAGGTTTGTGATGTTTCTATTCAGTTCGACTTATTTTCAAATAAGATAATAATGAATCTTTTAAATGAGATATATTTTATTACCTGCTTAGATTTTTACTAACATAAAATGAGAAATATTCTAGTCCTATAAGAATTGTTTTAACCGAATTTCCTTAAAATTATGTAACAAAATTTGGAAAATTTTTTTGAGATATGATTGAATCTGTTATTGTAATCAAAATAAAATAATTTTTAAGAATGATATTTTTTTGTTATAAGTGTGTTCTCTAAAAATTTGGTAACAATATATTAGCTTTTGTATTATCCGGTGGCATGTGAAATTGAAATTATTTGACATGTAGTATTTTTATTTAGATGTGTTCATGTGAAAGAATATAGGTAAAATTAAATTTGATTGATGTAGACTTATATATATTATTCTTTCATATGATTATTTAATTAAATAAGTTCATTATTTATTAATATGTAAATTTGAATGTTGGATTGACAATTGGTCAAATATGTAAATCAAAATTTCAGCTTAAATTTGTGTTAATTTGTGCCATTTTATGCATGTTAATTACAAATGACAAATTTTTTATAAAAGAATATTTGATGTCTATTTGATTATAGTAGCCCAATGTGTTTGTGAAAAAATCATCTATTAAGCTTTATTTAATTGATTATAAATAATATTCAAATTACAAATTAGAAAGAGAGAAAAAGTTTCACGGCCAAATGTTTTTTGTAAAGAAAATCTCTTTATTAGTTATTCAATAAATTTCAGATAAACACAATATGTCAGATTTATTTGCAAAAATTAAGTTCTCGACCAACCAACCCAAACTTTTATTCATAGACTATTTAAAATATTAATAGATACCTTTACAAATGGAACCGAAGTTGAAGCAAATTTTGCGTAGAAAATCTGTACCATAAATAATTTAAAATGTCGCAAAAGGGTGTATTTAATTTATACCATAAATAAATTAAAATTACCAAATAATGTATATTAAATACGTGAAGATCAAAAGCCATTAAAAGTGTAAACTCAAATCGGATTACCAAAAGAAGTAAGTCAATGGCTTTGACCTATTCTTTTAATCAACTTTCCACAAATATTTTTTCCGTCAACCTCTTTCAATTTCAATATATATAGATCCTAATTTTATTTAGAAAACTAAGTAGAGAAAAGACGTAAAAATGGTAGGAGTGAATGACATAATTTTGTATTGAAAATTAAAATATAATTTCGGCTTGTATCCACTCACACCCTACGTACTTAATAACCTTTTCCTAATTATTCAATTAAATCATTAATAACATTCACTCTGTGATATTGCATAAATAGAAAACTTGGACAAAATTCCTTATTATTAATTTAACAATCTATATATATATATATATATATATATAGGGGAGGATCCAATGAGTCCACTCCTTAAAATGAGTCTACTCCTTAAATATATATTAATTAAATAATAAAATAATTATTAGTTGACTCCGGCGTTGACCGTTGACTTCCGACGTTGACCGTTGACTTCCGGAAAAAAATCGTTGACTTTCGACGTTGACCATTAGCTTCCGGCGTTGACTCTGACATTGACCATTGACTTCCGTCGTTGACCCATTGACCCCTAGTATGCATTATATGTATGAAGTAAATATGCATCCAGTACCATGCATTCAATATCAACTAAATATGCATGGGATATGAATTGTACATGCAGTCCTTATGAACTAAATATGCACCAATAATATCAACTAAGTATGCACTTGTTATGAACTAAATATGCATCTGTTATGAACTAAATATGCATCATGAATGAACTAAATATGCAGCGAAAAATATGCAATAAAATGTGCAGTTTATATAGGTAATTTATGATGCATATTTAGTTAATTTATTATGAATATTTAGGTAATTTATGATGCATATTTAGTTAATACGAAATGCATACTTGTTATATTTAAATTAAATATATAATAATATTTGTATAATTAATTTATTATGCATATTTACTTAATTCATGATACATATTTAGTGCATACGAAATGCATACTTAGTTCATGAACAGTGCATACCTATTTTATTTGAGATCCAGTCATAACAATTTATTTGTGTTATTAATCAATTTGGAATTAAAATTAATTATATAATAAAAATCATTAATTATTATATTTAATTTAATTGTATAAAATGTATATTTTATTGCATATTTTCGTTACATATTTAGTTCATTTCTGATGCATATTTAGTACATAAACAGTGCATACATAGTTGATATCACTGGTGCATATTTAGTTCATAAGGATGACATATATAATTAATTTCTTATGCATATTTAGGTATTACTAAGTGCATAGTACTGTATGCATATTTACTTCATACACAATGTCATACTATGGGTCAACAGTCAATGATGAAAGTCAACGCCGGAAGTCAACGGTCAACGTCGGAAGTCAATGGTCAACGCCGGAAGTCAACGATTTTCGCCAGAAGTCAACGCCGGAAGTCAACGGTCAACGCTGGAGTCAACGGTCAATGCCGAAGTCAATGGTCAATGGTCAAAATAATATTTAAATAATTACAATAATAAAGAAAAAGAATAAAGTAATATAAATAAAGAATTATTATAAATGAAGAGTTAAATCTTGGCCACACATCTTGTACCAATCTAGTGGCTAGGAATGAGTCTCACATTCACACTTTAAATATGTGGACTTATTGGATCCAATCCCTTATATTA